>JAURVB010006000.1:0-93721 GCA_033002965.1 Piper betle | reverse complement strand
AAATTCAACCTAATACATGTATTAGCTCGTTGATGTATACTTAGCTCGAAAATAATTCTTTAGATATTATAAAGTAATATTATAACAGGTGGATGAAAAAGAAGAAAATGATTATGGTTTGGCATAAAATAAGAGATTTAGAGTTAGAAAATATACCTGGTAGGCACCAATGAGGTGAATGGCAATGCAAAGATTGGCAAAGTCGATGAGCCAAAAAGGCTCATAGAAGCCAAATCCGGTGAGGAAATTGCCGGGTGCGGTATTGCCAAAGGCCGCATAGCCCAAGATGCCACACAACATGTAGAACAATGTGGTCGTTGATACTCCTATTAGGGTTGCTTTCTTCATCACCTTGGTCTCTGGTGGACTAGACTTCAGAGTGTCCTGCACCATTCAAAATAATATTCTTCTCAAACCTCATTTAATTTCTTAAATACTCACTAACATTTATAATATAAAAATTACAAGTCCGTTATGTTATATAGAATTAGCTTGGTTAAATTGAGTTTTGCCTAACATTGCCCACATCATAGTTTTAAATACCGTATCAAAATTTGCCTGCGTACTCTCTTCAAATCTCTTTATATCAGTATGATTTAAACCTAATTTTTTAATCTGAAATTTTCCCAAAACTAGAATTTTGTTGTTAAAAGTCAGGTAGTATTTTAACCGATATTTAATTAATAGATGACAAAAGTATTTTAAATTTCTAAAAAGCTTTTTTTATATTTATAATTTTAAAAATTGGTTAAATCGGGTTCTGAGTTAAGGTATTTAAAAACTACGGTCCACATTAACAAAGTCACATCCATCAATATCAATGCTTTTATGATCTCTACTTGATATATTATATCTACTATAGAAATAAAAACTTGTATATGCTATGCTACTATAGATCATACATGAAGTTATGGTGTCCAGAATCTGGGTCACCACTTTGATCTCATAAAAGGTTTTTGCAATTTGCCATAAGTATGCTGATGACTAGCTACTTTATCAATCGATGAATCTAAAACTAAAACAATATCCATGAATTACTCCTATTCACATATTGTTAACAGTCCCCTATATGTGTATGAGTTAACCTCTGCCCATCCTTGTCACAATAATTTTGATTCTTGGGTGGGACAAGTTCACTAGTGTACACCTCTACCTGATCAGAAAAGCTGCTTGTCCCCACCCCAAGGAGGAGACAAAGAGTCGGCGGCTGCATCATGTTTCTGGAGATCGAGACATATGTGGCACACCAATATACTTGTATGTATATATATATATATATATATATATATATATATATATTTACATTAATTTTGTAACTATAGGATTATATAAATTATAGTTGCATATTCCAAGTGCAAATAAGTAGTTCTAGCTAAGATTCCGACATCGCAAGATGCTTTTGCCTTTGGCATATATTATCTTCTTTGGACCACCCTCTAAAGAAGATTCATTATTGGACATGCGTCAAAAGAATATTTGAGCTAGAAATTGCAAACTAACGAGAGAATGGCCATGGAAAGTAATATAGTTTGTTTAGGAAATTGGTTCAAAATGACCATGCTCTCTTTGTATTTGAGAAAAAAAAGGTTACCCATTTTTTAATAGCTAGACACGCCCAGGCTAGAGTAACCATTGGAAGCAGTCCTTAATAATTTTTGATATATACAAATGTATGTATAGTAGATGATACAGTGATAATATTACATGGGATGATAACAGGCTGCCTCCTAACAGGTATTATTTGATTGACTTATCGTGATTGGAAAATCGTAATCTAATCGTTGTGATGTTATTACTATTGTCAACTAGTTGTGCCTTTAACACAGGTATGTTCACATCAGACATGGATTTTGTATAATCGATTGATTGTTTTCATGTCGGAAAGCAAATTAAAGTGAACATTATTAGAAGAAAACCATGTTCAAACCTGTATTTCGATGAGGACGGTGGAAAAGGCGTAGGCGAAAGCAATGTCACCGAGAGATTGAAAAGTCCTCCACACCTTCTCCGCCCCCGTTACATCCACGCCCACCGTCGCACCGGTTACCGTGGTCCTCGCCGGAGGACCACCACCTGCAAAACCCCCATCCCCACATATCCACCACCACCGTATATAAGACCCACCACCCCTTTTTTGCAATAATACTAAAATGTTCACATCAACGAACATGTAACTCCATACCTGCAATTTTTGCCAATGAGAGGCTAAGGCCAATGGTAGAGTAAGCAAAGGACATGATGGCTGCAACTATGGAGAGAAACCATAACTTGTGGAAGTTGGGTATTTGAGAAAGAAGAATTTGGAAGCTTGCAAAGATCATTATGAAGGGGTTGGTTGATGTGTAGCACTTGGCTTGATGGCCATGGCGATGGTAGCAGTTTGATTTGTAGATTGCACTGTAATTTCCAATGTAAAACATGATTGTTTAGTTCATGAATGGTACAACGAAGTAGTATTATTTATGCAGTGCTTTGTGGTAAGCTATAATATTTTCGATGTCGGGTAAACGAAGAATTAGAAGATAAAAACAATATATCACATAATTATATATGAGAATTGGCTGGTTTTTAGGTTGATAAAATAAGCTTACACCATGCTTATAGAAGCTGTAATGGTGTAGCCAATTGTAATGCCTATGAGGTTTCCATACTGAGCTATTCCACACAACTGTATCTTGGTCCCTCCTGCAAAAACAATACATTATTTGTGAGGTTCAGATATATAAGCTTCACCACTTGTGCAACAGATTGACTTGCTCATTAATGAAGCTTAGGCATAGTTATTGAGACCGAGATCATCAGAACTAGTTGAACTGTCTCTTTTCTCTGTGTTTATTAGTGGGTGGCATAATCCATTTCAAACACTGCATGCAGCACTTAATTGCATTGAGCTATACCATCTTTCTCTATCTTACATCCATTTGCATGTTTCTAACTAGATGGTCACATAAGAAACAATATAGACAACAAAGGAACTAACATTTGTGCATTTGGGTCCTAAGCCTATATTTAGTATCAAGAAAAATACTCATCTATCTAAATTTTGTTATTTGTAATCACACAAAACTAGTTTAAGATTAATATTTTTATTATATATAAATATTGTTCCTGGTATGCAGAGTTACCTAAGTTGGCTCTAACAGCATCCATGTAAGTGTAGTTCCTCTTGCCGGTGACAGGGTCCGGCGACCTGTAGCAGTCTGCCAGCAAGGTGGACATGAACCAGGTGATGAGGGAGAAGACTATGAGCACCACCGGCCCGGCCACCCAGCCCAGTTGGGCAATTGCCCATGCCAATGAGAGCACCCCAGACCCTATCACTGCTGTTATTATATGTGCACTTGCAGTCCACAAAGTCCCTGCTCATAAAAAAGAAAACCCATTACAACATTCAAATAGTAGCTCAAAATTAAGAAAGCTAGCATGGTAATATGCTTATGGAAAGACATGAAATGCATGAAACCTGTTCTCTTCTCTCTTCCATCATCATCAACAGCTTCTCTGTCATTTTTGGGCATGGAGATCTCCATGGCTTTCTCACTAGTCATATCCATTGTTGGTTTGTGTTCTCTCTTGATATGTCTCTTGTTCACTATGAGCTAGTATTTAAAAGAGAGAGAGAGGAGAGTGGTGGGCAACAGTGCAAGTGGGAAGTGCCAAAGTTAAATGCTTGCAGATGAGGAGAGAAGACATTCAGTGACCTTGGTTCATGTGAACCTACAAAAGTGGCTTCTGTCTGCCTTTGTTGGTTCGTATTGGATTGGCAGGCTCCATCTGTGTTGGATTTTGTGCCTTTTGGATTGTGAATATGGAGGGTCTTGGCTTGATGGTGTGCTTGTCTTAGAAGATAATAGAAGTTTAATTATGGTGTAGTTTTTATGGTATGGTTACAGGGATGAGTGTGATTATATACTTAATTCCTTCTTGCTTAGACATTATACAGTTTGTATAATGCATGTCTTGAAGTTTAGATTAAGCTTAATGATGTGCTTAATTTTTATCATGATCTACTTTGCATCTATCTGATGATTTATTCAACATAAAATCGTTAATTTAAACAATAACAATAACGTTAATAATTAATGAATTTCATCTTGAATATGATTGGCAATAATAGCCAACAACTAATAGTACCAATTGAATAATACCTTAGCAACATGATTATAGTATTCAGTGTGACCAACTAAAAAGGAATAAATATTATACCTTATTGGTGGCACATGTATAGTGTATATACAGTATTAATCTTTCTCATTATTCATGATTAAGATGGTATACATTCTGTAGGTAGAATTTTTTCTTTTATCTGGTATACCAAGATCAGTTGTTAGCTCAATTATAAATCATCTTGCATATACTACAATTATAAGATCATTTGCACTAAATATCACATAATACTGATTTTGTTCATGGTATTTTCCTAATGTTTTTTTCTAGAGAGATGCCAAATCAAGTGTGGACATCATCACTCTATAGTTGATACAAAATTGGTGGTCAACTCACTTCATAGGTAAAAGCTCACAAGTGGAGTTTGTGATAAACAAATAAGGAAGGCCCACACTTTATGATTTTAGTGGCGCAACAAGAATGGTTTTCCTTAATTCATGGTATGGTTTGTCAAGGAGAAGAGGAAATTTGGCAAAGAAAATTTGTAATATTACCATCATTTGATCAACTAGTGTTCATGATCATTCACCTATGAAGTGGAACAACATTTTATTTCATGTCACTCATTTTTTCATTGAAAAGTGGTTTAACTTTCATGAATTAGAACAAATTTGATTTGAAATTGATGTAGTTTCTTAGTCTTATTAGATTATATTAAGTGTGATTTATTCATGTGAACTTTTCAAGATATAATTGGTCTTTCGTAGGAAGAGAATTTTTTAAATTGTCCACAAATTATTTATTTGACATATTTTTCTCAACATTTTATCTAAAATACAAAAATATTTTATTTTATTTTTTATATTATATGGCTAAGTTACATTTTTATTGATAAAGCTCCTGTCTTGAATAATGTATTTAGAGTTTAATAATTTATCATAAGTTTGCATGATAGCATTTAAACCTAAAGCAAGTTTTTTAAAAAGTTTTATATACATGAACTATACAGCATATAATTTATATAAGTTATGCTTTTTATTTAGAATAGTTTAGTGGATCTCACTACTAAAAAATTACGTAGGTAAATAAAAAAATTAGTAATAAGAATAATTATAAAATTTTAACTCAATCTAATGCTTTTCATCTTGATTATAAAAAATATTGTAATAAAAATTAATTTCAAATATTTATTGACAAGCAGACCTTTATATAATCTAAAACCAGATCATAATTATAATATAAAATTTATCAACCGCCTACTTATCTATTATACTTTTATTATATATAAATATTATTTTGTAGGACCCAGTAAAAAAGGTTCAACTCAAATTTGTATCTCATGTAAGCTATATATATATATATATATATATATATATATATATATATATAAAGCTAAAGCCATACTAAATATTACATATAGAGTTTGTTATAGATATATAAATTGGAAATACGTACAACTTTTTTTAACAAGTACATAGAACCTCACAAGGGCAAACGTAAAACACATGGATCTTTCTGTAGTCACATCTATTGACTTCACAAACACTCAGACTTCTAATCAAATAGCTAAGCTCAATATTATGTGGACATGATTCAAGGAAAAAAGGGAGGCCTAGAGACCAATGATATATACAGCGAGACCTGTGACTGCTTTATTGAGATTTATACAATGATGTGTGCTAATGGGGCATATAGCAGCTCAAGCTTTGGCCATAGTTGTAAAAATCGAAATCGGAATCGGAATCAGAATCGGTTTTCGAAGGAGTCAGAATCGGAATTGGAATCGGTATAAATCGGATAAGAATCGGTTCAGTTGAATCAGCCTGAATCGGTCCATATACAAAAATTTTAACTTAATCAAAATTAGTTGGTTATTAGTATAGAATATGTCATTTTAATGTATTTTTTATTTTTTAATGTGTATTATATTTTATGATATTTTTTCATATATTTTTAGATTTTTTTAAAATTATCTAGAGTTAGTTATTATTATTGACTCGAGTCGGAGTCGAGTCAACTTTTAATTACGAGAATGCCACTTATATTTCATACCTTCTTCTCCCCCGCCACTGCCCAGCCCTGCCGCCGCCGCCGCCCCGCCCGCCCTGCCGCCCTGTCGCCCCTTGTCCCGCCCCGTCGCCGCCCTATTGCCCCGTCCTCCCCTCTCCTTGCCTTCCACCTCGAAGCCGCCCTAGCAGCTTGCATTGCCCTGCCCTGCCCTGGCAACTCGCCCCGCCCCTGTCCCCCCGTCGTCCCGTCGCCCCTTGTCAAGCCCTGTCGCCGCCCTCGCCGCCCTATTGCCTTGTCGCTCCCCCCTGCTCGCCTTTTGCCCCGCCGCGCCGCCTCGAAGCCGCCCTGGCAGCTCTCCCAGCCCCGCCTCGCTGCCCCCCGTTGCCTCCCCTCGCCGCTTGCCCTCACCTCCCTCGCTGCCCCGTTGCCTCCCTCGCCGCTCGCCCTCACCTCCCTCGCTGCTCGCCCTCGCCGCCCCGGTCGCCCGTCGCTTACCCGCTGCCGGCCGGAATCGGCCGGTCGAGCCCGAGCCGGTTCACGTTATTTTTTTAAATCGGATCGCCACCGATCCAATTTAAATCAGCCGAGTCCGAGTGGAATCGGCTAAGTTATGCTAACAATGGATCTGGCCTCACATTATACAAGTTTTGAAGCCTTGGATCAATGGTTAGGGAAGACAAGGTGACATCTCTTGACCGGTTTATTATAGATCTGAGGACAATTTGGGTTGGAAGAAACTTTTGAATGATTAAGTTCAAAGAATTCTTTTGAGGTTTTGGGTCTTTTGCTATGTGTCCGTAAAACCCGTGACTCGAGTCAGAGTTTTACGGGAGTGAACCAGTCGGTTCAACCGTCGGTTCGAGTCGAGTCAGCTTCATGGACCGCGAGCTGAGTTGAGGCCAGCTGTGAGTTATGAGCGATGAGGGTCATGTATGCTCAAGTGTACGATGATAACGTCTAAAAGATGATGAGAAATGGGTTATCAAGTATATGGAGGTATACAGTATTGATTGTTATTTTTATTTGATCGTAGAATAGTTTTAGGCCGAATAACGCATTAGGACGCGTTGGATTATATTCGGGTGGGTTATTAGTTATAGAACATATCATTTGGATGTTGTTGTGTTCGTTTGATTTTACGGGATTTTTCCCAATTTTTTTGGATTTTTTTAGGATTTATTAGGAGATAGTTATTATTATTGACTCGAGTCGGAGTCGAGTCAAGTTTAATTTACAAAACTGCCATCGCACGCCCCTTCATCTTTCCCGACACTTTCCCCTCCCAAAACCCTACCGCCGCCTTGTGTCGTCGCCGCCACCGCCACTGTCGACGCCGTGCTGCCGCCGATCAACGCCGCCCCACCCCGCCGTGCAGTCGCCGTGCCGCCACGACCCACCCCGGCCACCGTCTCGCCGCCACGACGCCGGAATCGCCCCACAAGCCGCGACGCCCTCCCTCGTCGATTCGCCGCCGTCCGGGCCGCGCCGCCGCCGCTGTGACCACCACGTCTCACCCTCTCGCCGTCGCCGACGTTTCCCCCACCATCCCGAGCACCGTCGAGGCCGGCCGCAGCCCCGATCGGAGCACGCCGCCGCCGCCACCCATTTTCGACGCCGCCGCCGACGGCCATCGCCACCCCGGCTGCTTTGTTTGACACCACCATCGGACCAAGCTCGTCGAGCTGGTGCCGATAGACCCCCTGATTGCCCCGTCCCGAATCATCGCCGGAAAACCGTCGGAATCCGCCGGAAAACCGCCGACACTCGCCGGAAAACTGCCGGAACCGCCGGAAAATTGGATTCGTGGGAAATTCGCCGGATCATCCGCCGAACGCACCCGATCCAATCTGATCGGACTTCGGACGCCGCTAGGTGCCGAATTCGAGTTTCGAGCCACGAAACGGAAACCCTAACCGTCGCCGATTTTCGACTACGCGAGGTATAATTTATTTTAACTTAATTATTTGAAAGTATTGCTTATTAGAATTGCATGCTAGGATTGGTGAATTGTGTGTTATAATAATATATATAAATGTAGATTTGATTAAGGATAAAATATGAAATTTGTTTGATTGAGTGGTGTTAAAAATGGAGACTAAGAAACTAATTAGGGTAACTAGGTAATGATCATGATCTAATGCAAACTAGCCTAAGTAGACTTGCTAGAATTGATTGCTAGAATTGATATAGGTTGATGTGTGATGGTTGATGCGTGATTGTGTTGATTGTGTGTGCATGCTATAGGATGTGTGATTCATCATGCGGGCGTTAGTTTTTAGCCTGATTGTGTAGGTACGGTGTAGGAGCTCGCCGCCTAGGCGCGTGGACCCGTTTGGAGCTTCTACCAGGTCCGTTTAGGACTCGTTCTCTGATTTACGCTACTCTATTGTGCATTTGATTTATCCTGTGCAGGACGAGTTAAGTGGAGTTTTATCGGATCCCACTTAACTCGGGCCATTTAGCCAACAGTTTTTTTCGGATTAATAACCCTCGAGGATGAGATCCCTCGAGTTTGTTTTCGAACTTCAGATCCAGCTCAAGTTGCCTTCGGGCCTATTGTATAAATCCCAACCCAGGCCTATATATGTATAGTTTTCGCGTTTTCGGTGAGAGATGGGATGAGGGTTACTTGCGGCCACGTCTTCAGATAGGGCGTGTGCTCGGAAGAGCGGGCTCTGGAGCTGGGGAGAACCCACTTCGTTCCCGAAGGATCCGGACAACTCCACCTTTGAGTTCCTCAAACCCGGAGAAGTGTGGAGGTTTACGGGTACTGCAATGCAGCGCATGTCTAGACTTGTGGTTCAAAGGGTACTGAAGGCGACTGCCTGAGAGTGCTCGGCCTTTGTGCTCAAGGCCAGGAGTAATATGGAAGGTGCAGAGGGCGGTAAGGAATGAAATTTGATGCGAGAAGCGATAGAGAAATGGCCAAGGTATGAGAATGAGAAAGAAAGGGGGACGCTGTCGACCCGAGGGCGACGGCCCGACGGCGACGGCTCCCGTATGTGCCTTGATGAGAGTTCTTGAGGAAGTATAAGGTTTTGATTCAACAGGAGAGTTTGCTCTCCTGTGCCAGATTGATATTAGTTATTTTCCGGGCCGGTAACACTCGTTACTGACGGTTTTTCTATATATATGTAGGTGAGGAATGCGAGCGATGAAAGCTGTCGGGACTGCGGAGGAGCAGCACGGAACCGCGCACACATGTACCTGCCGCGTGTAACGTATGTATAATGATGGTGTGTTATTGTTATGTAAATGATAATTTTGATGTGTTTGCTTGAATGAATTACTTGTTATGAAACGAACTGATAAATATGAATGAGTAGGGAGCCTTGGAGTTCAGACTCGGCTCGGGTAAAAACGAATGAGATAATGATTTAATGTCAATGTAGATTGGTATGTGTTATCGTATTTTCATAAAATATTTATATACCCTTGTTGTGGACAGGTTGTGTAACACCCCGTTTCGGCTCACCCGTGAACCGACCCGGAAATGTCACCGGCGACCGAACCGTTCGCTAATCTACTGGGTTCGGTTAAGCCGACCTGGATCTGCCCTCGGTGTCTCAAGATGGAGATGCAAACATGAAATGCATGGATGGGATGCGTGGGTTCTAACGTAGTCCTACATGCATGCTATGATGTACAAGCAAAGACAAGACAAAATAATAAATGAGAAACCAAAAGAAAATATATACTATTTTATAAAAATACGGTAACACATAATAATCTACCTTGACATTCAACCATTATCTCATTCGTTTTTACCTGAGCCGAGTCTGAACTCCAAGGCTCCCTACTCATTCATATTTATCCATTCATTTCATATCAAGCAATTTATCTAAACAAACACATCAAAATTATCATTCACGTAGCAATAACACACCGTCATTATAGATTACACGCGGCAGGTACATGTGTGCGCGGTTCCGTGCTGCTCCTCCGCAGTCCCGACAGCTTTCATCCCTCGCATTTCTCACCTACATATATATAGAAAAACCGTCAGTAACGAGTGTTACCGGCCCGGAAAATAACTAATATCAATCTGGCACAGGAGAGCAAACTCTCCTGTTGAATGAAAACCATATACTTCCTCAAGAACTCTCATCAGGGCACATACGGGAGCCGTCGCCCTCGGGTCGACAGCGTCCCCCTATCTTTCACATTCTCATGCCTCGGCCATTTCTCTATTGCTTCTCGCGTCAAATCTCATTCCTTTCCGCCCTCTGCACCTTCCATATTACTCCTGGCCTTGAGCACGAAGGCCGAGTACTCTCAGGCAGTCGCCTTCAGTACCCTTTGAAACCACAAGTCTAGACATGCGCTGCAATGCAGTACCCGTGAACCTCCACACTTCTCCGGGTTTGAGGAACTCAAAGGTGGAGTTGTCAGGATCCCTCGGGAATGAAACGGCCCGCACACCATTCCAGAGCCCACTGTCGACACACACGTGCCCGCTCGCGTAGCACGGTAGTCGGATTTCCCTCATTCAGTCTCTCACAAAAACACGAAAACTATACATATATATAGGTCTGGGTTGGGATTTATACAATAGGCCCGAAGGCAACGTGAGCTGGATCTGAAGTTCGAAAACAAACTCGAGGGATCTCATCCTCGAGGGTTATTAATCCGGAAAATCGTTGGCTAAATGGCCCGAGTTAAGTGGGATTCGATAAAACGCCACTTAACTCGTCCTGCACATAATAAATCAAATACACAAGAGAGTAGCGTAAATCAGAGAACGAGTCCTAAACGGACCTGGTAGAAGCTCCAAACGGGTCCACGCGCCTAGGCGGCGAGCTCCTACACCGTACCTACACAATCAAGCTAAAAACTAACGCCCGCATGATGAATCACACATCCTATAGCATGCACACACAATCAACACAATCACGCATCAATCAACACACATCAACCTATATCAATTCTAGCAAGTCTACTTAGGCTAGTTTGTATTAGATCATGATCATTACCTAGTTACCCTAATTAGTTTCTTAGTCTCCATTTTTAACACCACTCAATCAAACAAATTTCATATTTTATCCTTAATCAAATCTACATTTATATATATTATTATAACACACAATTCACCAATCCTAGCATGCAATTCTAATAATCAATACTTTCAAATAATTAAATTAAAATAAATTATACCTCGCGTCGTCGAAAATCGGCGACGGCTAGGGTTTCCGTTTCGTGGCTCGAAACTCGAATTCGGCACCTAGCGGCGTCCGAAGTCCGATCAGATTGGACCAGGTGCGTTCGGCGGATGATCCGGCGAATTTCCCACGAATCCAATTTTCCGGCGGTTCCGGCGGTTTTCCGGCGAGTGTCGGCGGTTTTCCGGCGGATTCCGACGGTTTTCCGGCGATGATTCGGGATGGGGCAATCAGGGGGTCTATCGGCACCAGCTCGACGAGCTTGGTCCGATGGTGGTGTCAAACAAGGCAGCCGAGGCGGCGATGGCCATCGACGGCGGTGTCGAAAATGGGCGGCGGTGGCGGCGTGCTCCGATCGGGGCTGCGGCCGGCCTCGACGGCGGTCGGGATGGTGGGGGAAACGTCGGCGACGGCGAGGGGGTGGTCGTCGGGGCCACAGCGGTGGCGGCGCGGCCCGGATGGCGGCGGAATCCGGCTCGAAGTGGCGGCGGCCGAGGTGGTTTCGTGGGGCGATTCCGGCGTCGTGGTGGCGAGACGGTGGCCGGGGTGGGTCGTGGCGGCACGGCGACGGCACGGCGGGGCGGGGCGGCGTTGATCGGCGGCTGTACGACGTCGGCGGCGGTGGCGACGAGCACGAGGGGCGGCGAGGGTTTGGGTGAAGAAGGGTCGGGAGGGAGAAAAATACCCTCAATGGCAGTTTCGTAAATAAGTATTGACTCGATTCCTACTCGAGTCAAAATAATATCTAGTTCGTAATAAATTCTAAAAAATCTAGAAAAATATGGAAAAATTCCATAAAATAAAACAAACACAACAACATCCAAATGACATGCTCTATAACTAATAACCCACCCGAATATAATCCAACGCGTCCTAACGCGTTATTCGGCCTAAAACTATTTCTACGATCAAACATATAAAAAGAAAAAAATACTGCATACTTTCATATATTCAGATAACTCATATCTCACCATCTTCTCGACGTTATCATCATATATTCAGGTACACCTGACTCTCATCGCTCATAACTCACGGCTGGTCTCGACTCAGCACGCGGTTCATGAAACTGACTCGACTCGAACCAACGGTCGAACCGACTGGTTCGGTAACGTAAAACCCTGACTCGAGTCACGGGTTTTACAGGTTGGCCCCTATTGCACTTTTAGAGGAAACTCTGTCCGTTTTTCCGTAATCGCATATATTTTCTTTTGGTTCTCATTATTGTTTTGTCTTGATTTTGCTTGTACATCATAGTATGCATGTAGGACCGCGTTAGAACCCAATTGTTCCCATTCATGCATTTCACATTTGCATCTCCATCTTGAGACGTCGAGAGTAGATCCGGGTCGGCTTAACCGAATCTAGTAGATTAGTGAACGGTTCGGTCGCCGGTGACATTTCCGGGTCGGTTCACTGGTGAGCCGAAACGGGGTGTCACAGAAATAAAAACAAGGAGAAAGGTTAATTTTCTTTGATAATTGTTTGTAAAGCCCAAGAATTGTGAATGACCAAATTGATGTTCAAGAGCCTCTTGAGAAGATTGGATGATGTTTTGAGCTTAAAATGAAACTTGAGTTATGTGTGGTTGAAAACCTATGGCTTTTCTGGTTCAATTAAGATTTAAGGTTTAATTTTGCCACAAAACATTACATTTTGTTATTAACATTCAACACCAATAAGTTATTATTGGCCCAATTAGTATAAATTGATAGACTTAATTATTTTTTAAAATATAATCAATTAAATTAAAAATTTTAAGTACATCTTTACTAATATATTGAATTTTATTCAAACAAGGATTGAATATAAAATTAACTTAACATATTGGGAGATTTATGTGGCCTACCACTTTTGGTTGAATTAGCATTGAGAATCTAAGTCTTTAGATCTCCTAACAAGTTGTTGTAAAAAAGCCATTGGTTTTCTTAAATTCGGTTCCTAAACCAGGAATTTCCTACCAGAACACCTCAAATCTGCGACTTCGCCTACCTCGGCCTTGCGTCGACTTACCAAGAGGTACTGCGTCACCTAGTCTGGGTTACTTCTCTAAGAATCAATTTGGCTTTGATACCACTAGTGTATAATAATATAGAACAAAGATTAAATAAGTGGAGTATTCCTAAAGTAAAACCTAATAAAATATATAATAAAGGCTTATTAGAATTTAAACAGGCATATCTTATTAAAACATATGAAGAAAGTATAAGTTTACAAAACTTTACAGACAACTTATCCTTATTAAGTAATAAGATATTAGAAGAATTAAGAAATGAATATAATTATATTCATTTAGGATTAGTACAAATAGCTGTTAAACCATTAACAAGAGATGGTTTAAATACGTCAATATTATTATGTCTTAGAGATAACAGACATAATAAATTTAAAGATTCTCTATTAGGAATAATAGAATCCAGTTTAGGAACTGGACCTGTATATTTTAATTGTTATCCAAATTTTTCATTATCCTTAAGTGATCCTCATCTTAAAGATGCTTTGTGTTTGAACATGAAAACACAAGGTTATGATATGAAAGAAGGATCCCAAAACATATGTGTGTTATATAGAATATGTTTTAAGGCGATGACAACAATTAATCCTAATGCTAAACTAGCATCTAGAAAAGGAAATACAACATTATTCCAAATAGATACAACTAAAGCTAATATAGAGATTCCTAAAATTATTAAGTGGACAGATATAGTTCTTCCAGAAGTTTGGAAATTAGAACAAGTAGTTCCTCCCAAAGTAGAGAAAAGATCTGCAGAAGCCATTATAGAAGAAACTAATGGTGATGTTAATATAATCTTCGGAAGAAATAGTACTTCTACAAGATTTATATCAGAACATGATAAACCTTCTAGTTCTAATGTAGCTGGAATCCTTATGTCAGAACATAATATACCTCATGCGTTATATATGGATGAGCCAACTTTATCAGATATGGAATTCAAAATTAATACGATAAAATATATTCCAGACAGAGAAAAATGCTCAAAAGAATTTATGACTCCTAAAAATAAAAATTTTAGAGATTGGTATTTTAGTACATTTAATAAAACCCAATTAGAAGAATATAAAGACCAATATTACATAGATTTAACAAACCTTGGTTATGAAATCCCTTTTACAAAATGGTTTAAGGAATTAGTAACTCCTAAAATATTAGTACATAAAGAAACACGTTCTTGGGATCAAGAAGGAAAAACTATTTATAGTAAACATCCTCCTGTAGGAAATATTAAGTACGGCTCAATAGAAGCATTAAGCTTTGTAAAAACAGATAATAAATCTGAAGATATGAGTATATTAATTAAACAAAATAATTATACACATATGCATTTACAAACCATAGCTTCCCAATTATCTAATATAGAAGAAACATGGTTACCCAGATCTAAAGATAAAAGTAAAATAGAAGAATCATCTAGTACTATTTTACTTCAACCGGCTTTAATAAAACCTCCAATTATGACTAAAAAATTTAATACAAGACCGCCTTTAACTAATGAATTTTTAGAAAAATTAACGGATAAAAATGAGAAAACTGAGGAAAGTGATATTTGGCTACTTCACAAGGATCACTCATTTCGAGAATATCAGGAGTTTGTTCTAAATAACAAAGACGATGAACTATGGGCTTCTGGATATAAGGACTCAAATTTTTAAAAGAAGGTTTATCAGAAGAGTCTTCATTAGGCATGAACGGGTAATTTTTGTAAAAAGGTGGTGCATGTTTAGAATATTTAGGTTGCATAGGATAAAGTGGCATTTTGCCTGCTTTGCCCTTGTCCATATTCCCCTGCAAAAATTCCCGAGTAAGAAAATCAGGTAAGGAATTAGCTAAACCCGGAATATATTCAATATCAAAATCAAAAATAGCAAGTAAGGCTTGCCAACGAGCAAAAATATGTTTAGAAGCGAGATTCTTAACATCTTTTTCTAAAATAAATTTCGCTGCAGTACAATCAATGCGTAAGAGGAATTTAGCATTCAATAGATCATCTTGAAATTTTAAAATGCAATTAACAATACTAAGCATTTCTTTCTTAATAGTAGAGTAATTAGATTGTGTTTCATTCCATAAGCCAGAATGAAATCGAATAATAAATGGTTTATTATTAATATTTTGTTTTAATATTCCCCCATATCCGATATCTGATGCATCCGTTTCTACGATTTTTAAAGTAAGAGGATGAGGAAGACTAAGACATGGAATATATTTGATCTTTTGTTTAATATGTTGGACAGCCTTAGTATGGGCTTCTGTCCAAGGTGGAGGATTTTTCTTAGTCTCTGAAATAATAATTTACAATCTAAGGCTAAATCCTGATAGAAGTCTGACATATAATTAAGACTACCTAAAAACCTTTGTAATTGGTTTTTATCTAATATTTTATCAGGAAATTTATTAGAAAATTCTATAACTCTTTGTATAGGTTTAATACTACCTTTTTCTATATTATGTCCTAAAAACCTTATTTGAGTTTGGACTAATACCATTTTAGATTTAGATAACACAATACCATTATGCATTGCTATTTTATAAAATTGATTTAAATGTTTAAAATGTTGATCCATATTATTAGAATAGATTAAAACATCATCAATGTATACAATTATAAAACTAACATAAGGATTAAAAATATCATTCATAATTTTTTGAAATTCTGATGGAGCATTCTTTAATCCAAATGGCATTACATTCCATTCATATTGTCCAAATGGTACATTAAATGCAGTTTTATATCTATCTTCTTCTTTTATCTGTATTTGCCAAAATCCTGATTTTAAATCAAATTTACTAAATATTTGAGCATTATACAATCTTTTTAACAAATCTTTTTATTTGGTATTGGATATCTAATCCATTTTAGTACTTTATTTAAGGGTTTATAATTAATAACAAGTCTTGGTGCTCCTCTTTCTATTTCAGATGCTTTAAATACATAGAAAGCAGAACAAGACCATGGTGATTTACTTTCTCTTATTAAATTATTACTTAATAAAGTTTTTATTTCTTTCTGACAATATGTTACTAATTCTTGATTCATTTGTATAGGTCTAGCTTTAGTAGGAATTAATCTATCTGTAAATCCTTCCTCATAAGGAAGAGAAACTTCATGACGTTTTCTATTCCAAAAAGCACTTGGTAAATCATTACATAAATCTTTTTCAAATAAATTTTTTATATCTATTATTCTCTTTTGAATATCAGTTGAATTTATCTTAGTTTCTAATATTAACTTATTTACTTCATCTTTTAAATAATTTATTTGTCTTAATTTCTTATTCTGTTTATTTTTCATTATTGAAATAAATGATTGTCTTTTTGGAAATTCTAATTTAAATGTTATATCTTTTCCTTGCAGATGAGTATGAATTCCTACATCATCTACAAAGAATGGTTCTATTAAAGCTGTAAAAGGATTTCCAAGGATTACTTCGGATCCTATGTTCTTTACCAAAATAAATGTTAAATAAATACAAACATCTGATATACATACAACAGCATTAGGAAGTTTATATTTTACATGTAATCTTTCTTCATTAGCTGCAGAAAGAGTTTGAGTTGTCTTTTGGTAATATTTGGTAGGAATTAATCCTTCTTGTATGATATTCCTATCAGCTCTTGTATCCACCAGAGCTAATGTTTCTAAGCTAAATTCTTTATTAATAATAATTTTTATTTTTAAAATATATTTTCTTGTAATTGTTTGTTCTATTACATTTAAATAATTTTCTTCTTGAGTTTCTTCTTTTTGATTAGAACTTTCTCCTATATGAAAATTTTTTAATTCATCAAATAATTTAATTTCTTCTTCTTCTTCTTCTTGAGAATCAATATTTTCTTTTAATTCACTATTTAATTCTAAAATTTCTATCCTTCTTTTTAATGATGATACTTCAGTTTTTAGATTATTGATTTCTTTTATTAAATCATTAGTTGTTATAGGCTTTTCTTTTTCATTCTACCTAAAACTTCTGTCATAGTATAAGAGGGATTTAATATTGCTTCCGTTTCAGGTTTAAATTTAGATTTATCTTTATTTTTAATTACAGCGCACAATATTTAATTGCAGCGCACCATACACTACACTAACGAGAGCCGCTGGATCAAAATCCAGTGGCTTGTTTATTTCCCTACCTCCTCACTGATGGACCCATCCGCCTGCTTGCATGACCCGCCCGACCCGCCCCTCGCTCGTGACCACCCCTCCCCACCGCGCCACTGCCACCGCCGCTCCACCCTCCCTGCCCCCGACCACCACCCCCCCTCCCCTGCCCGGCTAGTGCTCGCCGCCGCAGCCCCCGCCCCGAGCCGGCACCTTGCACCACCAACCCCCCTCTGCCACCGCTCGATTCTGCGCCCCACCCTCCACCACCGCCCGATTCCACACCCCCTCGCCCCTAGAGGGCGCCCGACCAAGCCGGGGGCCCCGCTAGGGGGCGGGGAGGGCGGCTAGGCGGTGGGTGGTGGCACGGTGGGGCGCGGGGCGGTCGCGGGTGGGAGGGGTGGGTCAGGCTGATTAGGCAAGCGGCTAGACGGGTCCATTAGTGAGGGGGTGGGGGAAATAAATGAGATCCAACAGCTCTCGTTGGTGCAATGTATGGTGTGCTGCAAAAGCATGTAACGCACCATAGAGTGCCTATATATATATATATACATACATACATACATACATAGAGGTAAATAAAAAATCTTATATCTTCACTCACACCACCCCCTTAGCTGTCCATCTCAATTGCACCAAACTTGCACCGTCCTAAGTCACCCATGGACTCCATCTCTCTCCCATCACTTTCTTTGCTCCTCATGGTGCTCCTCTCCATGATCTGCTACCACCCCTGCCTCGCTGCCGGCCCCCTTGCTGTGGCCGACGACGGCAAAGCTACTCCGGCATATCATGAGCTTCAACCGCGCCACCCTTTCCTCGCCCGCCTTCCCCCATTCTGACGGTTTCCTCCATTGCCCATCTTCCCTCCGCATCTGCCCTTCCCCCGCATCCCTCACTTGCCGTCGTTCCTGCCCTCTCCCGGCGTCCCCCGCCGGCCTTCGCCACCGCCTACACCAGGCCGGTGATGGAAAGATATATATTATTTAGTAGTCTATATATGATCTACCTACTTAGTGAAGTTCTAGTTTATATACAGTACTTCTTATCATCTATACATAGAATTGTTAGAGGTAGATTGGAGAGTTTGATTATATAATCCTTATGTGGTGCGTACTTATAATTATAAATAGAATGATATGCTTTGCGTCGGAGTTTTTTGTTTGCGTAGTCAAGTAAATGCAGTTACGAAGTCCTGCAAATATTGCATTTTTTTTCCATGAGGTAATTAATTTCTAGCTATTTGGTGAATTGGTGCAATAAAGGTTGATATATTGATGTTTTTCTTTGTTTTGCATAGTAGAATTTGATTGCATAAAAAGAAGCTAGGTTAATAATTATATGATCGCATGTATCATCCATGTCATTTATCTACTATTAATTATGTATAAAAAAACTAATTAGGTAGAAGATTGACACATGCATGATGCATCTACGTACACGACTTTGTAAAATTTTTGTACAAATGGGCATGACATTCACATAATTTTAAATAAGATTCACCGTTGAATTATAACATGATACGTTTAATTTGTTTTAATCATTCTACATATAATATAATATCATGACAGTTTAAATTATTTCAATTATTGAAATAAAATTCTGTGTACGTAATTAAAAACCGAAGGTAGCATAGGTATAAACAAATAAAGTTAGCTTGTAAAAAAAAAAGACATACAAAATAGAGTTTAGCTTGTGCTCAATATATCCCAAGTCTCAACTCAACTCGTCTCGACTCGTTATGCCGAACTGGACGACTCAACTCGCTCCAAATATGTCAATTTTCCGACTCATACCCCATCCACGCCAATTCCCGTTGTTGCCGAGGACGAGCTCGCCGCCCTGCGACGCCAGCGACGGCTGTGGCCGCTGCGAGAGTCGGCCATTGATGGGAGTTCGAGGTCTCCACGCCCATTTGGAGTCATCAATTCCGAATGGATTTTGTCTGGTAGCCGTCGTCGTTCACAAGGCATTCGATCATGACCTCCGCTTCTTCTTCCCAAGTTCATTGAATCCAAGTCAACCTGCATGTCTTACTTGCATAAGTACATGATTCCTTGATGCCTCGAGGTTTACAAAGATTACTTGTATAATAATGTTTGGTTAAGGGAAGTAACTGCTAACTGATATCATGGGTTGTCCCTCCTATATGAAATTGTAACCTTATTTTGGACAAAAATTAAGATTTTGTAGATTTGGTTAGTTGAAAAGAATAAGATGTTTTCTTTTTAGTTTTTGGAGAAAAAAGGTCACTAGAGAAAAAAGAAAAATTGTCTTGATTGAATAAAGATGAATATTTTGTTGAAATTTGTTTGCAATCGTCAATTGTAACCTCGCCAAGTTCTTAATATGTAATTCTTTTTTCTTTATCATTAATACCAATTTTGTAAAAAATACAGTAAATTAGTATTAGGGAGTTTGTTCTCCTGTGGATCTTATCTATATCAAAGTTGTGAGCTAATGAATTTGATTTGACCATTTGTCCATTGATTTTTTCTCTAAATTTGGAGTTTTTCACGTAAAATTATTTTGCCCATATTGAAAATTATTTCTTTTGGGTTTGTGGTGTTTCTATATTTTGTTTGGTTTTCTAATCCTCTTCAATTAAATTGAGGATTTTGTTTGGTTAATCCTAACAAGTGGTATTAGAGCCAGATTGCTTGGTTGATTAATTTATTGTGGCAAATTTTGGTTGTTAATATTTGATGCCTGCTAGGTGTTTGACAAAATTTCTAAGAGCTTAGTTGGTGTATTTGTGATTTATATTTTAACAAGATGGCTAATGAGAAACATGTTAAGATGATATCTCTTAAGGGGCGAGTAACTGGCACTCTTGAAAAGGAAAAATGATTGATCATTTATATTCTAAGAATTTGTATGAATTTATCACTAGTTAGAAATTGACAAAGGTGACTGATAAAGACGGGAATAAATTAGATAGGAAGGCTATGGTCTGTTTGAGATAATGGGTAGATGAAGTTATGTATCATCATATTTCTAAATTGACATCCTCAAAAGCAATATGAGATAAACTTCAAGAAGTTTATAAGAGGAATACGGCTGGTAACAAGACCTTTTTGGTAAGAAAATTAGTGAACTTGAGGTATAAGGATGGAAATGATATAAGTGAGCATCTCAATGAGATGAAAAGTATTATTACTCAACTTGCTAGGATGAAGATGACTTTAAATGAGGAATGATAAGCTATTCTGTTTCTCAACACATTGAGCAATGCTACTGCTGATGGAAAACTAACAATGGACATGGTAACAAGTAGTTTATTGAATGAGGAGGTGAGAAGAAAATCTTTACTAATTTCAGGGTCTCATGCATTAATGTCAGAAGAGGCAAGAGGTAGATCGAGAAATAGAGACACAAACAAAAAGGACAAGAGTCGAAGAAGGTCTAAATCCAAGAAGAACTTGAAGTGTTATTATTGTGACAGGATAGTCCATTTCAAGAAGGATTGTTAGAAGCTCAAGAAAGACTTGAAAAATAAGGACAACAAAGATCAAGGAGAAACAAGTACTAATGTTGTACATAGGTCATTTCAAGAAGGATTGTTAGTGTAAAACTCACGATTCGAGTCAGGGTTTTATATTCAGAACCGGTCGGATTGACTATTATTTTCAAGTCGAGTCAATTTCAAAATACGTGTATTGAGCCGACGCCAGTCGCGTGTATGAGCAATGAGGGTCATGCGTATCCCGTTTGTGTCATTTTAGCTGTTTATTACCTTATATCTTCTTTTATTGTTTCTTGCTTAACATGTACTTATCTTTATAGGATTAACCCTCAACACAACAGGAGATCTTGCTATTGGTCTTGGCACTAGTGACAGTGTAAGATTACACATGTACTCTTCTTATGTTTTTTTATACTAGTCTATGGAACGTTGCATCCAGAAGGAAGGCTGACCTTGTCCTAGTGGTGATTATGAAGAGGATAACTTTAAATTTATTATTGAAGACTGAGTTGAACTTCACCTTAGTTCTTATTCTCAACTGAAACTTGAAAACTGAACCTATGTGTAGGTCATTGGTTATGCTTTTTAAAAATACCAAAATGAGGTGATTATAAATCTTTTATTGTTTGCTTTGTCAGGTTTTGAGTATAACAGTAATTCACAACCTGCACTAAAAGTCATGTTTGAGGTGATTACAATTTTTTTATCGTTAACTTTGTCAGGTTTTGGGCATAACCAGTAATCCCCAACCTGCACTAGAAGCTCAAGTTTTCGCAAACCCGGTCAATCCTCAGTGTTACATGGTTATGTTATGCTACAAAAATGGTTCTCTGACTCGAGAAGGTAGAGTGGAAGGGTTCTGTTCCTACTTTTGTATGAATAGGTTGTATTTCTTTGGCATTTCACTTATCGGTTTTCATGCCTTTTCAATTTAAACAAGACGAGGCTTTTAAAGTACACAACTTTATCTCCCTTCTGATAGATGTGAGAAACAAAAGCGCACAACAATCCTGGGATGTTTTTAACACGTTATTGGAGGGAACTCCTCCATTGAATGGTTCGTAGATTTTGCTTTTGAAATGCATGTGTTTACTGTTACGGGTTAATTTCCAGTATTTGTAATATTTATGCTTATGTTGTAAGTTGTAACATCTTCCAAGTGGGAAGTTAGGGTTCTACTATCGAGATCATGAAATTCTACCTCCTCTTCCAGGTTTTCCAGAAACTTGCATCATCACTTGTTTCCCAATTTCAGCACTAACACAATATTAATTTTTACTAATTTTTTCTTGTTGATTGGAGTAGTTGGCTTCCATCGGCATGTACTTGACAACTTGAGTGAGAAATCTGTAAATGAAACACAAGTGCATGAAGTGAAGGATTTTGATGCCCCTTCAGAGGTTAGTAAATATGATGATGCTTGAATCTCTCTATGCCCTTTAATATGTCTCATGTATTGTCTTTTTGTTGGGCACTGAAAAAGTCCACTTAAAACTTGATGTTTTGATGTTCTTAAAGGTGAGAGCTATTATTGAAGGCCAGTTTCTTTCCATGCGAGCTCACAGTGAAAGATTTGGAATGCCTTCTCCGAAACGTTTGATTGTTTCAGTTGGGTTATTTGACTTAGTAATAAAAATCTAAAACTACATAAGAACTGGAACTAAAGAATTTCAAATCCTTGTTACAGATTCAGCTTCCTTGGGTGCAGCTCTAAGAGCTGCTCACAGGTGCGTATGCAACAAGAAGGGTAGTTGTATTCCGATATCTCTCAAGTATGAAGGCAAATTAGAGCTATCAGCTTTGGGATGTAAGCTCGCCGCGCCAGCCATAGACAAGGAACTGCTTTCAAAGTACACCTTACTGCTTTAAAAAAGAGTGGAAATTGAGGATCGTTTAGCAAGAGAGTTAGGTTGTGTATGAAGTGCAAAATGAAGACACATATTTCTTTGTTTTTTTTTAATAAAATGGGAGCGAAGTTTTTGGGTTTCCTCTATGTAGGTCCTTACCATCTTTGATCCGTCTTGCACTGAGAAGGTGGAATTTGTACATTTTTTCTTGCACTTGCAGTATTTACAAAACAAAGGTAAGTTATCTTCTGCTTGATCTTATTGTTTGAACAATTTATCTTATTCACCTGGTCAAGACCGATGTTCCCTCCCCCCCAAAGTTGGTCACAGCTCAAAACATTAAGATAGCTCCAATTCCAGTAGACTGGTTCTTGCTGGCTGGCAACATTCCACCTACCTTTTGACTAAAATGGCTGCTGGGTCTTATGAATCATCTCTCAATATTTGCTGGTAGTGTAATTAATCCTTCTGACGACAGGGAAGGTTGCTAAATTATGTGCAAGGTTTGGACATATGAAGAAGATGTATGGTCAAAAAGCAGAAGAAAGCCTCTAGAAAGTGGCTTTGACAGGCAGGTTGCATCCATTTTTCGGTATCATTTTGTTGTCATAAGATCGAAGTAAGAATGATCCATCTACTAAAAGCCAACTAATCATGTAACATATTTAGTGATGTTTCTTTCCGATTTCCGATAGATATACAAGTATATAACCATATTACACGTGTTACGGCCTTTTCAAAATTGTATATATTAACATGGCCGACCACAAATATCAAGAATAGAATCAATTAATATTAGGTGTGACAATCAATCAGTAATAGAAATAGACAAATACAAAAGGCCAAAGACCGGCGCTAACAAATAACAATACAAGTTATATTGGGTGTGATTTCAACAAGGAAGCTGTTTGTGAAGAATTTGACGACATGCTGCTGTTTGTATTGCCCACACTGGAAGAAGTCCGGCTACTCTGTTCCCCCTCCGACCTTGTCAATCTGCCCGACGTCGTTGATGAGTAGGTGAAGTTAAGCAGCAGTGCCGGCGGTGGTGGAAAGTACATTGGCACCGGCATCTTCACCTGCAAACTGGGCAGCCGTGCCTGAAAATTAAGAACACTAATCACCTGTCTCACTGAGGGCCTCAAATTGTAATCAGGATGTGCACACCATAGTCCCAC
The DNA here is from genome assembly GCA_033002965.1 of Piper betle. Classification (NCBI taxonomy): domain Eukaryota; kingdom Viridiplantae; phylum Streptophyta; class Magnoliopsida; order Piperales; family Piperaceae; genus Piper; species Piper betle. Next base: position 69,838 of record JAURVB010006000.1, on the reverse strand, counting down.
AACCATCAATCTTTCCACCTGTTTTTCATCATAGTCCAACCCTAATCTCCCATCAATGGCTTCAAAAACAGAACCTTTACCATGTAGATCCCACACCCACTCAACCATCCTAATCTTAGCAAGCTCCTCCCTTGGTTCCACTGGCTTCCTCCCGCAAGCAATCTCCAATGCAACAACCCCAAAACTATATACATCCGACTCCCTACCTGCTTTACCAGTTGTAACACATTCTGGTGCCATGTACCCCATGGTCCCTGCCAGGACTGTGGTTTGTGAGCCAAGTTCATGGTCCACCAATCTTGCCAATCCAAAATCACCAAGTTTGGCATTGAACCCGGAATCGCAACATCACATTACTTGATTTGATGACCCTATGAACCACACACTGCTGCCACTCTTCATGCAAATACAACAAAGCTGATGCCAAACCAAGGGCTATCTTGTACCTGGTCTCCCACGGGACTAAATTCCTAACGCTAAAGAGATGGGAATCCAGGCTTCCATTGGGCATGAACTCATAAACAAGGAGCTCTGCCCTCTCATGGCACCAACCAATGAGCTGCACCAGGTTCCTGTGCCTCAACCTGCTTATGATCTTCACCTCTGAGGCATACTCCTTCCCTTGCTTTGAGCTTCTGGAAACTCTTTTCACAGCCACATCAGCGTTCAAATCTCTTAAAAAAAGCCCCCTCCCCAATCTTCCCAGTCACTGAGAAATTGTACGTTGCAGATGCTAGTTCCTTGTAGGTGAACCTCCTCAGCCCGGTTCCTTTCTCAAACTCATCATCCATGGCATAGTCCTCTCCATCATCATCATCAAACTCTTCCTCATGAACTCCATGTCTCTTCCTCCACAGAATAACCAACAAAAACCCAACCAACCCGATGAAACCAACCACTCCAACCACCACACCAACTATTACCTTGACCCACCACCGCCACCATCGATTGCATTGTTGTCCGGATTTGGTGAAGGAGGATCGACTAGCTCCAGATTGGAGGTGAACTCCCACGAAAGAACGTTGTGAATCTCAGCAAAGAACTCTCCACAATGTGATAAAGAGTTGAGCTAGTGTTCAACGTGGGATTTTGAGCATAAATGAGACAGACGGTGAGGTTCATGGTGGCGGCATCGTACCTCACCCATCCATTGGCCACCCTGCCATCCTTGATGCTACTACTCCACGTCACATTCTCGACGGACACGATCGGAGTTCACGTCGATTCCGACATGGTCGTCGCTCGGATCCCATGCAAGATTCCGGAAGCTGTCGAATTCGACCGCCACCGTGCTACCATTCACGGTGTCACAGACGTGATTCATGGGCGTGCCGGGAACTGGGGTTTGGGTGTTGTCCCTAGGTGTCCCGCGTCCATGATGGGGTAGCGGTGGCTATCCGAGTGGTGGAAACAACATGCGGAGGCTAACCCGTGTTGAGTTGCAGGTTGCAAACCGAGGTGCACGAGCTGCTGTGTGATCGAGCATGGCTATGGAGCATGGCGTCGAGTTACAGCAGTGGTGTCGGCACATGGGTCAGTATTTGGTGTACCGAGCATGTGGCCGAGTCCAGGAGGAAACCTCAGGTGGTTGCTGATCGCTGTTTGGGTCGGTAGAGCGAGGTTCTCGTGCAACCGTGGACCGAGCAGGCTACCGAGCCGAGTACCGAGCACTGTAGCGGGCGAGCGCACAGTTGTGCGCGCTGGTGTGCGCGCAGTTGTGCGCGCTGGTGTGCGCGCAAGGAGCGACGGGCGCGTTGTGCGCGAGCGCGGGTGCGCGAGCGCGTTGCTGCGCGGGCGCGCGAGCGCGCGGGTGCGCGAGCGCGTTGCTGCGCGGGTGCGCGAGCGCGTTGCTGTGCGGGCGCCCGCGGGCGTGCGCGCAGACGCGCGCGCGAGCAGATGCTGGTGGCGCGACAATGCATGGGCATGCACGAACGGTGGTGCTGGTTCAGGGCGATGGTGGTGGACCATTGCTGGCAGTTGGTTGGTGAATTGCTGAGGAGGTTGAACCATGTCTGGACGGTGCTGGAGTCGAGCCGGTGGGCGCGACGGGAGGACCAGCGGTGCAGCCAAGGCGGTTTGTGATAAACATCCATGGACATTGCTGGGGGTGTATCTTGGTGGAAGATATGATCCATATCCAGACGTGGATGCTGCAACAAACTTCTGATGATAACCACAAGGCCGTTGGGAAGAACCTGGACGTGATGTGCTGCTAGGTTGCTGGATACGGTGGATATTGCAGATCATTGTGGATGAGGATGCAAGGATCCGGAGTTATCTGAAATTAGAAGGACGTGGTGCATATATAATTGCATAGGGGTTATGCTGAAAAGGGTCGGCGGGTAGGCTGATCAGGAGGTCGGCAGTTTGGCTGATCAGGAGAAGACCGAGAGGATCGAGGGCTCTGAGTCGGTAGTGATGACCCTATGAACCACACACTGCTGCCACTCTTCATGCAAATACAACAAAGCTGATGCCAAACCAAGGGCTATCTTGTACCTGGTCTCCCACGGGACTAAATTCCTAACGCTAAAGAGATGGGAATCCAGGCTTCCATTGGGCATGAACTCATAAACAAGGAGCTCTGCCCTCTCATGGCACCAACCAATGAGCTGCACCAGGTTCCTGTGCCTCAACCTGCTTATGATCTTCACCTCTGAGGCATACTCCTTCTCCCTTGCTTTGAGCTTCTGGAAACTCTTTTCACAGCCACATCTGCGTTCAAATCTCTTAAAAAACCCCCCTCCCCAATCTTCCCAGTCACTGAGAAATTGTACGTTGCAGATGCTAGTTCCTTGTAGGTGAACCTCCTCAGCCCGGTTCCTTTCTCAAACTCATCATCCATGGCATAGTCCTCTCCATCATCATCATCAAACTCTTCATCATGAACTCCATGTCTCTTCTCCCTCCACAGAATAACCAACAAAAGCCCAACCAACCCGATGAAACCAACCACTCCAACCACCACACCAACTATTACCTTGACCCTATTACCACCGCCACCATCGATTGCATTGTTGTCCGGACTTGGTGAAGGAGGATCGACTAGCTCCAGATTGGAGGTGAACTCCCACGAAAGAACGTTGCGAATCTCAGCATAGGACAATGTGATAAAGAGTTGAGCTAGTGTTCAACGTGGGATTTTGAGCATAAGTGAGATAGACGGTGAGGTTCATGGTGGCGGCATCGTACCTCACCCATCCATTGGCCACCCTGCCATCCTTGATGCTACTACTCCACGTCACATTCTCGACGGACACGATCGAGTTCACGTCGATTCCGACATGGTCGTCGCTCGGATCCCATGCAAGATTCCGGAAGCTGTCGAATTCGACCGCCACCGTGCTACCATTCACGGCAGTGTTGTTAAAGCATGGTGTGGAATGGGTGTCAGAAAAAAAAAAACTTTTACTTTGAACAATTGATTCATTTGAGCCCAATTAAAGTGACCCAGTAAGGAGCTGCCATGGAGAAAGTGGAGGCAGCTGCGAAGGCGAAGTCGAAGCCGCCGTTCAGACTCGTCGAGGACGATTCCAAGACCTTTCTTGAAGACGCGGTACCATTTTCTTTAAACCAGTTTATGAAATTTATAATAATATGCTGATGACAATCGAGACGGCAAGGAGATGACACTAATTCACTAAATGTTTTTGTGTGGCCTACCTGCTTCATTTAGTCACTACGAATAATTAAATTAGTGGCGTAGGCGGCAACCTAGTATCCGACATATTAAGTCACCTTAATAAAAATAGTTTAGACGGGAGACCTTGAGGGTGAAAGCAAGACCCGTTAATCAAATTTTAATTTAATTTGACAAACCCGGGAGGAAATAATTTAGCAAAACAACTTTTCACGTCACGTAATACTGAAAATGTGCGGGGAAAATGGATCCATAACAATTTGGCAGAAAATAAAATGACTCAACAGGAATCATAAAAAGAGTAGGCGCACCAAAGTGGGAACCTCTCCGGAGACAACACAGCAAACAACAAAGTTTCTACGCCTAAAAGGAAACGACACAACACAACACACGATGTCCTGGAAATCCAAAAGGCAAACAGAGCACGCGACAAACAGCAGCAACACCACAACATCCGATAACCCACACCACCATTCGACGACAGACTAACAGTAGTCATCGTCGTCAACATCGTCATTCTCGTTAGACTCAACACCCACCTCCTCGTAGTCCTTCTCCAATGCCGCAAGGTCCTCCCTAGCCTCAGAGAACTCACCCTCCTCCATGCCCTCACCAACGTACCAGTGAACGAAGGCCCTCTTCGCATACATAAGGTCGAACTTGTGGTCGATGCGGGAGAAGACGTCGGCCACGCTGGTGGAGTTGGAGATCATGCACACAGCTCTCTGCACCTTGGCAAGATCACCGCCCGGAACCACGGTGGGGGGCTGGTAGTTGATGCCGCACTTGAACCCAGTCGGGCACCAGTCCACAAACTGGATGGTCCTCTTGGTCTTGATGGTTCCGACCGCGGCGTTGACGTCCTTGGGCACGACGTCTCCCCGGTACATGAGGCAGCAGGCCATGTATTTGCCATGGCGAGGGTCACACTTGGCCATCATGGACGACGGCTCGAATGCGGAGTTGGTGATCTCCGCCACGGAGAGCTGCTCGTGATAGGCCTTTTCGGAAGAGATGACTGGAGCATACGAGGACAACATGAAATGGATCCTTGGGTAAGGAACCAGGTTGGTCTGGAACTCGGTGACATCCACATTGAGTGCACCATCGAACCTCAACGAAGCAGTCAGCGAGGAAATGACTTGAGAAACCAGACGGTTTAGGTTGGTGTAAGTGGGGCGTTCAATGTCAAGAGACCTTCGGCAAATGTCATAGATTGCTTCATTGTCCAAAAGTACAGCAACATCGGTATGCTCCAAGAGAGAGTGAGTGGACAGCACACTGTTGTAAGGCTCAACCACGGAGGTGGAGACCTGGGGTGATGGGTAGACAGTAAAACCAAGCTTGGACTTCTTGCCGTAATCCACCGACAACCTCTCCAGGAGAAGGGAACCAAGGCCAGAACCAGTACCACCTCCCACAGCATTAAAGACAAGGAAGCCCTGGAGACCAGTGCAGTTGTCTGCAAGCTTGCGAATGCGATCAAGGCAGAGATCGACTATCTCTTTTCCAACTGCATGCAACGAATCACCAACAATGAAAAAAAGCCTTATCAAATTTACAAATTTAAATAAACATCATTTGATAAGATTGAGCCGTACTGGTGTAATGGCCGCGAGCAAAATTGTTGGCAGCATCTTCTTTGCCGCTAATCAGCTGCTCAGGGTGGAAAAGCTGGCGGTAGTCTCCTGTGCGAACCTCGTCGATAACAGTGGGTTCGAGATCAACAAAGATGGCACGAGGAACATGCTTGCCGGCGCCGGTTTCACTGAAAAATGTGTTGAAGGCGTCGTCTCCCCCTCCAACAGTTTTGTCACTGGGCATCCGGCCATCAGGCTAAACATACAATCGAAAAAAAAAGAAACAAAATTAGCGTATAACATGAGGATAAACATAGGATCACCTAACAATGCAATCGTACAAATCTTAGACAGAGTGATCAGTTTTCTTCGAGAAACAGCATTCATATCGTGTTCACTCTCAAAATACCATTCTTTCCATCAGAAATTAAACAATGGTGCCCACTTTCTAATCTCTTAACAATATTAGAGAAGGATGAAACAATAACATTAGTTCACGGAATCGCAATGCATGCATCCAATAATTGTATTTGACATGCACACAAGCAAGCAGTAGAACAGATCCAGAACAGGTAAATTTCAGAAATGTGGAACAAAAATCAAATAAGCCACCCTCAAAATCATAAATGAGTAGCTTGCAAACAAATTCTAATCATACAAAGCAGATTAAGGATGCGCGCAGAGCAAAAGTCAAAATACAACTCGTAGTTTTAACACCCACATCCCCTCATATAAACATGAAAATGGCACAATGTATGACACATGTTTCTGATCTCATCAGAATAAGCATAACGTTAGAATAGTACAATGTGCAAAAGCATTTACAGATCAGATTGAATGGCATAAAAACAGATCTAGCACAATTAATTCCAACAAGAACACGATCAAATCGATCCACCAGTTCCAAATCAAATCCACCGCAGAAATAAATCGTACACCCAACAAATCACAAATTCGACAATATCGCACCCCATTTCCAAAACCTAGCGGTCATCAATCAACAAATAAAAACCAGATCCACCAAAACCAATGTCGAAACACAGATCCAAACCCGATTCGTCACAAAATCCCTCCAAAACACACCACAAACCACAAGTCCAACACCTAATCATCACAAACCATCAAATCCACCAAAAGAAACACCAAAACAGATTAAACAAAACGATATAATTAATAAATCAAACCCAAAATGCCATGCCCGAGGCACTCACTCAAGCTTCGCTCGGTTAAGAAAATGCAAAACTACACAAAATCAATATCAGACAAATGCATTTACAAATCAGATTCATTCATCAATTCCAACAACATCACGATCGAATCGATCCCGTCATTTCCAATTCAAATTGACAGAAACAAAACACATACACACACAAGATCACCAAATCCAGCAAGACAACACCTCATTTCCACAGCCTAAACGACCATCAACCCATCAAAATTTACCCTACAACACCGATCTAAACCTGATCCACATCAAATCCTAAAAAAAAAACACATCACATCATAGATCCCACAACCAAGCATCACCAAATCCACCAAAACGAATTACCAAAAAATATATAAAAAAAAACCCAAGGAATCAAACCTGGATGCCATGCTCGAGGCAGTAGAGCTCCCAGCAGGCATTCCCGACCTGGATCCCGGCCTGCCCAATGTGGATCGAGATGCACTCCCTCATCCTCGATCAGACCCGAAGAAACCGGCGAAGAATGCGGAAGGAGACGAAGTAAGAACGGTCGATCGGCGTTTGTGATGACGCCGGCGGCGGATACGGAACGGCGGAGTTGGTGGTGGCGGCCCTCGTATTTGTAGGGGAGGAGACGGTTCGGGTTTGACGGCGGTCAGGGGTTGGTTCGGCGCGGTTTGCGGTGGGCCGTTGGATGAGAGGGTGGTGGGGGGTGATCGACGGGTCTGGATTGTTTGCGGGGGTGGCGATTGGCGATTGGCGATGGCGCCGTTTTGGGCTTTTTTGAAATTTGAATTGGCGTCGTGGGGCCCGGTCAGAGAAGGTTGGTGACCGTGTCCGATTGAAGTATCTTGTCCGCCGACCGCCGGCCTACGCCGAATAGGTTTTAAGGAATAGTTATTAGCCATAAATAGAAGTTTTTGTATGATTTTTTAATTTTGTTTTAAGCCCCTAAAATTAATTGAGTTTTCTAATGGGCTCTGTCAGCCTAAATTAAGTGAATGATGAGTCGACCTATTTAGATAAGTATGCATTTGTGACCATGTTTGATTGAAATTTCTTATTCGATCCGATTGCTAGCTAACTACGAATTAAGTTTTAAGTTTTTATAAATTGAGCCCGAAAATTAGAAAATTAGCTGGTTGGTGCTGATTGCTAGATGGAGGTCTTATGTGAATTTCCAATGTTAATCGTAATGCATAGTGTTACTTGAGTTTTCTTATTGAATCGGTTGTGATCAATATTGAAAATTGATCGAAAAAATAACACATCGAAGCCAGGGTTTTGAATATATTTTGGAATTCATAAAATTAGTTGAACTTGTAATGTTTAGGGCAGTACATTAAACTATCATTTTTTTATTCTAGAAGTGCCGATCGAATAGAAATCATATTTTTTTCCGGCGACATTTTTCGAACACATTTCTTTTGGTCCTCCCACCATGTTATTAATTTTAATTCGTGAAGTGAGCTTCCATCGTGCTAAGCATAAATCTGATAGACATAGGTGGGATACAAATCAACATTATGTATTTTTCAATGTTTTTACTAGCAAAAAAAAAAGAAAGAAAAGAAATTTGCCATTGAATTGTTTACAGATGGCTTTGGTGATAAGATAAATTTAGGTTGAAGCATAAAATTTTCGAACTCGAAATAGTATTTGCATGTTATCATTTTAGTGGGTTATACACTGCCTTTAGTTGGAAGGTTTTAAAGCAGTTTTGAACTCTTTTTCACATTATTGGCTGTGAATTGTGTGATCTCCAACTTGACAAATCCATGCATTGCCTTCCCCAAGCTAGCAAAGCAACCAAAAAGTTAGTTAATTAACCGCCATGTTTGTATACATTGTGGGAGGCCAGCTCCCTCCCTTCCCTCCATTTTACCCTCCACCTTCCCATCCATCTCCATACCAAAACTGTCGGATGGCAGTCTCCTGGATCGCTAGGCGGCCCCGTGTGCTGATGTTATCGGCTTCCAGCACTGACGGGGGGCAATCTTGGTGTCAACTGGGGCAACTTGGCCTCCCACCCCCAGGATCCATCCGTGGTTGTGGACATGCTCAGGGCCAACGACATCACGAAGGTGAAGCTATTTGATGCTGATTCATGCACAGTGAGCTCTCTTGCTGGGAGTGGCATTGAAGTCATGTTGCCCATTCCTAATAATCAGCTACGACGAATGAGCAAAGATTATGACAATGCCAGGGATTGGGTGAAGAAGAATGTCACCAATTACCTCTATGATGGTGGAGTTTATATCAAGTATATCTATCAGTTTTCTGGTTGATTATTGTGTTAGAATTGTTGGGTCTCTAGTCAATTTGAAGAGAGTTCGAGGGATTGATTTTAGGTGATGTTCTTCTCCAGTTATGCTGCAGCAGGCAATGAGCCTTTCTTAAAGACTTACAATGGCAGATACGTCAAGGACACATTTCCGGCTTTACGGAGCATTCAAAAGGCCCTCAATGATGCTGATCTCGGCGACAAAATCAAGGCCACCGTGCCACTGAATGCCGATGTTTACAACTCGCCGGACCATCAGCCTATCCCTTCGGCAGGGAACTTCCGGTCGGACATCCGGGACGTGATGGTTGACATTGTCAAGTTTCTCCATGCCGACAAAGCCCCATTTGTGGTGAACATCTACCCCTTCCTAAGCGTCTATGAGAGCCCCCATTTCCCAATTGAGTTCGCCTTCTTTGACGGCGGTGCAAAGCCGGTGATCGACAAAAAACACCAGTACACCAACATGTTTGATGCTAACCTTGACACACTGGTATGGTCTCTGAGGAAGGCTGGGGCGGGGGACATGAAGATCATAGTTGGTGAAGCAGGGTGGCCAACAGATGGAGATAAGAATGCAAATATAAACTAAATATGGCCAACAGATGCATTTAATATCTCTGGGAACCAAAACAGTGTAAGCCAAGAACGTTAATATCACCATTTACAACATCACAGAACAAGAAATCTCCACATAGAGGAACCGTCCACAATCACAAGGCATAAAAAAAATATCCTTCCTTCATTCTCAATCAGCAAGAAGTCACCCACAGCATCCAACACCAATGAACTTGAAAAGAGAAGCAGATCCACCCCACGACAACCCAATATGTAAATAATGCAACATATGAAGCATATTAATAAAAAAATCTCTTAAAAAACTTTTTTCATATCCATAACATGTTTTAGTATGAAAGATCTCCACTTTCCTCTCCAAAAATCACCAAATGACATACAAAAACATTAAAAAGAAACAGGATTGGAGCAGAACCACATCCACCAAAATCGCTGCATGTATATGAACTGTATAATTTTTTACAAACCTCCAGAATCTAGAGGCAATGAAGGAACCTCACACAACCATACGCACACACTCCGAACATCGCTCCTCCCCCTCCCAACGGCTGTATCTGCCGCTGCCTGGCTCCACCCTGTCTGCCATCCTAGTAGGAAACAGAGAGCTACATTGCAAGCCTCAACATAAGGTAGCCGAGAAAGCAGCCGGGAAGGGGAGGTAGAGGAGCAAAGATGTGACCTTCAGGAGGTGGGCAGGTCTGGGGAGGAGGGAGAAGGCCGCCATTGCTGAGCTCGGCGGAGGTTCTCGCCTTGGGCGTGAAGACAAGGAAGAGGGTGGCGGCTGAGAGGCTCCCTTCGGCTTCCTCTTCGGTCTGGTTTGCTGGTCATATTTATAAGACACCACTTTCTCTCTCTCTTTGACCCTTCCTCCCTCATTTTCTCTCTCTAATTTGTATTTTTAAATTCTTGGTTTTTTTAAAATCTTGAATTATGATCAATTGATCATGTTTAATTTTTTTAGTAAAACATGATCGAATGCTTTGTTCTTGTTTGAGGACTAGTGTGGATCCATTTTGTTAAAGCAAAATAGTGATCATGTTTACTCTAATTTTTTAAAATAAAATGTAATTATACGTTAAGTTCTTATTCATTTTTAACACAGGATTAAATAATTAATTTTCAACGAATTTATTGTCGGCCTTTGTCGGAAGTGAAATTATGTGATTCATAAGGGAAGAACTTGCCTCATTATCTCTCCTTAAATTCAAACAATGATTTAATTCACACTTTATGTTCTAAAAAGAAATTCTCATTAATAATGAGAGGATTAACTTAATGAAACAAAACAGATTATGACACTATTTGATAAATGATGATGCAAATATTAAGAAGCAAGTGATGTGAGAAGGACCCTAATGTCACTTCAACTTGGTCATAAATATTTTAAAATTAAAAAAATTAGAATTTAAGGTTTAATTAGGACTCAGTTCAGTGTAGTTTAAACTTAATATATAATCTTAAATGTGCTTGCATCATTTGAACTTGGCTCAACAGTATAAAAAAAAAACATTGTGCTCTAGCTCTTTTTTTAATGTCAAAATTTACACTTCTTGTTTAAGAATAGTGATAAATTGCCTAATTGGAAAATGTGACAAAATTGCCTAAATTGAAACATCCAAAATTTGTAACCACTCACATTAATTTGATTGTGTCAATGAACTACACATGAGCTGTATGTTTATCAGAAAATTGGCACATAGCCATGTCATTGGGCCATTACCCCAGCTGCCTCAATTAAATTAAGCGTATACATCCTAATTCCATTATTATTATGTATGTATTTGTTGCATGTGTGAAACAAATGAACTCCAACACTTAGATGAGCACCCAACCTTTGCATTATTGTGGGGGAACTTAGAACTTGAAACAAGTTAAGTTGTTAAGTTCCGTTGGCTTGTTATATATATATATATATATATATATATATATATATATATATATATATATATATATATATATATATAAAAGTAAAATTTATATAAGCTAGGGTAGGAAAATTTCTTGCTCTAAGCTTTAATCTGGGCCGTCTTTATGATCAAACGACCTAAATTTGATATAAAAAAAATCCTCCACCGCAACGGCAATATTCCTTTTGCGTGTACATATATATATATATATATATATATATATATATATATATATATATAACTTGAAGCTATTTAACTTAGAACTTGAAGCCATTTGCATCATAATTCCGGTACCTTATATATATCTTATTATGTTTTAAAAGTAGATGGAATATTTTTTAAAAAGTACACTTTCAAATACAGTGTTGTACATATTGGCCAATTTGACCCAATAATACTATGCGCCCATCTTTCGATCAGGAATAATTTAGGCTTTTTATCATTTGATCGGTTCATATACCCAGTTTGTTAATTTGATATTTTCCCAAAACTTAGTTTTTTATTGAAAACGTCGATATTTTAGCTGGTATTTTGGTAAAAAAATTTTTAAAATATCTTATCAAACATTTTATTAATAATTTTAAATCAGGAAACTTGATTCTACCGGATTGAACTAACTATATTCGACATTGACTATAAATCTGGTCAGCATAATCTAAGGAAAAGTTAGTGTCAACAATAGTTGAAACTTCTAATGTTAATTAATCGATCATGAGATATTAAAATTTTTTTCTATATAGAACTGTACTGTTTTTGTTTCTTCATTGCATGAGATCATATAAGAGTTGTATTATTCAGAAGGCGTCCATGACAGTCATGACCCAGCTTATATTCTGCCCAATCCGACAAAGGGTCGGCTAGCTTTCAATTGCAACAAACAGACAATCAAAGAAGCGGCATTAAAATGGGGCCTCAAGCTCACCCATATTCCATGAGTATATTTATATATATAATATGATGCAGCTGTACTGTATTTATTAGTTTCAATTATATATTTTAAGCCTTTTTTATCTCTTTTAAGCTCCTAGTTTACAAATTTTTTTTAAATGTAACCAATTTAATTTTCTTGCTGGAAGATTTTCAAGTTCAGGTCATGAATATTTATAAGCGTCAGCGACAATGATCTGGACATGTACAGCTAGCAGAGTATGGGGCACAAATGTTTTATTTTGATCTTGAATTTGGTCTTTCAAGCAAGAATTAAATATTTAAAAAAATAATACATAATTAATATTGTTAGCTAGTATGTCTTCATGCATGGTTCTCTGATACGTTTGTTAAATATAATTTGGTCGGGTGTTATTTACTTAAATATTTAATAAATAAAATGATTTTTTAATAGTAAATAACAGCCATTACATGGCATTTGATACCTTTAGAAGAGAAAATAAAGAAAGCCAACGTGGGTGATCTCTCCGGCGTGAAGATAATTCCTTTAATACTTAATGTTTGATGGTACGGCAAAATTAAACTCGACTCGACTTGACTTGCGACTTCGTTACAAAAGGTGGCGAAAATTTAATTGCCATCTGTTGGGCCTTTATGGTCGCGGCCCTCAGCCTCCATAGCTGCAGGAGTGCATGGTCTGCCATCGAAGCCCCCGGGTTCCCGGCTCCGAGCTTGCTACAGGTCACCGCTTCACCGGCCACCATAACATGAACCTCCACAGGTCATGAAACCACACCTTCACAAACCAAAGTATGAGAAGTTAGATACGCAAATAATGGTATGTGAACTATTGTTGGTAGCTCGTTTGGCCGACAGTTTTTCATACAAATTGGATCCTCAAGTGTCTGGGAATGCAGTGCTTCATCCACTTCAAATTGAACCACTAGTAGTGGTTTCTGCGTACCTTCTTGAAAGCTTATATTCTGGTCTGTTATCATTTCTCCGACTTGTTTTGTAAAAGCCAGAGGAATTCTACTGGGTACGTTGCAACTTGTTTGTTTCATACTGAACACAACCATCGGTAAATATCCGAGTATACAGATAGGGTCGTACTGGCTGGTCCTCTCAGCTCCGGTTCTTAAAATTATAATTGTTAGGCATATTCTAAACCCCAATCGAGTCGGGTTAGTGCATAAAGAGAGACTCTTGAGCAATGTTTCCCAAAGACCACAACCATTTTTCAAGGTCATGGACTCTTAATTAAGAGGTTCCCTTCTAAATGGAGTCTAAAACTATAATATTGTGAGGAGTATGTTTTTGAGAGGAATAGAAATGCTGGTAGACCAATGAACCAATGCCAAAGTTCACAAAAGAAAGCATATGTTGCAACCCAACCCAATCTTTTCTGCACTTTGGTTTCCATAATATAGAAAGTTCCTTAAAATCATGATGGTTTAATTAACACTTAAACAATTAGGGGTTATGGAGGAGGCCCCACCTTATGTGTCAGCCAGAATGGGCCCAATAGGGACAAATCCTAGTCCACTAACCCTCGAAGCTACAACCACTCTCCAAATTAATGCAAAGATCAATCATGAGCTAACCTAATTATGCCATTCTTTTTCACTAATAATAACAAGCCTTCAAAAGTCCTCTAAGTGGAGATCATGGCACACTATGAAGGGCTAATAAATGAAATTCTCTCTTCACTCTCTCATTTCCTACCATTGTTAATTTAATAATAATAATAATTTTATCATCGTGAAAAAATCGAGTGCTCATCGCATATTTATTTTCTTTACTACACGACCACAATATTGCCATCAATCATCCATAATTTAAAAATATTATATATATATTAGATCGAGTTAATAATGACGACGGGTAGTCAATGCTTTTATTAGTATGCCAAAGGTTTTAATATTTATTAATTAAAAATAACGTTATTAATTAATCACCTTCTTTATTTTATATACAGAAACATATGCAAAATACGGCACAGTAATATCAATCATAATCCGGCCAAAAACAAAAAGTACGATGAGACCAACTAAAGAGATTCAAAAATTCATCACTCTAAACTGTGCCCTTGTAAAATCCCACCAAACTTTAATGTGAAAGAACCCACTTTGCTAAGAAAGATACCCATATGCATATCTCAAGCTTCCACACCCATATCAAAAGGGAAATAAAAAGGAAGGAACAGAGATTACACAAAAGCACGGAACTTAGATGCTATGCGTTAGTATAAAGCAGTAGCACTCAAATTCCATCAAATCCAATCAACGTAGATAGAGAGATAAGAGTTATGGGCAAATAAAAAGCTAGCATCTTTTAACTACTTTTCAAAAATGTAGAAGCACAAAGCATAGAAAAGTAGATACAGAAGTACTATAACATTTCTTGACATGCTTAGGTGAGTATTCTAGCGCTACACTTAGTGTGACAAGCTAAGCTTCTGTTGGGTACATTGTTCTATTTCATCATAGCAGGGATGGGATGGTAACGGGGGATGAATCTTTGCTCCTCTTGACCAAATTGCAGGGATCAAATCTGCAAAGGATCTGCCTCAATCAACAGCTTCACAACCTCGTCCATGGCGGGGCGAATCGCTGGTGTGGCGCTGGTGCACCGGATTGCAATTCGAAGAGCTTGAACCATGTCATCTTTGAAACTGCCTCCTAGTCTCTTGTCTAGAACTTCAATTGCACTTCCTTTGGTTGCCACTATCTGCAAGACCCAGTAAATTATGTTCTTGTTTTCGCCGAATTCTGATTCGATCGGCTTCTTGCCTGTTATCAATTCCATTAGTACCACGCCGAAGCTGTACACATCGCACTTCGTCGTCGCCTTCGCAGTGTATGCATACTCTGGAGCATGTCACCATGTAAATGAAAAATAGGATCAACAATTCATTTGATAACTCTAAATTGTCATGACAACAACACTTCTTTTATGAATGAGGTTAGAAGATGAACCTACTTGCTGAACCAATCTGATAAATTAACATGAAGCATACCACAGATCAAATTGGATAGAACATTACCTGGTGCTAAATACCCATAAGTTCCAGCAATCACAGTAGAATAGCAATCCCTTCCTCTTGCTTGCAATACCTTGGCCACTCCAAAGTCTGCAACCTTGGGCAGATAGTCTGCGTTGAGAAGTATATTGGTGGATTTGATGTCCCTATGAATAATGGGGGGAACAAGATCATGGTGCAGATAAGCAAGTCCTTGTGCAACTCCAAGCGCAATTTTGTGCCTAGTAGGCCAATCAAGAACACACTTCCCTCTATGAAGAGCATCCCACAAGTTCCCATTGGGCATGTACTCATACACTAGAAGGTTTGATTCTGAACTTTTGAAGCAACAATAAAGCTTGACTATGTTCTTGTGCCTAATGTTCCCCAATGTCTGGACCTCTGCCTCCAATTCTCTGTCCTGGAAGAACTGGTCTGGAGAACAGTCTTTGTTCTTCCTAGTCCAAAGCTTCTTCACTGCAACTATACCACCGTTGCTCAGTTCAATCTTGTAGACTGTGCCAGACCCTCCATGGCCAACCAAGTTCTTGTCATTCATCGCATCCACAATTTCACTCTGATCAAAGGAGACCTTGTGAAAGCTTTGAACATCATAGAAGGATGATGACCATGATGATAACCCCTCTTTGCCAACCACTGGTTTTCCTCTATTGAAGCATTTCTTGAGGAGGAGAAGAAGGCCAATTGCGGCGAATGCGCCGCAGAGTCCAATCAACCACATGTGATTGACCCTCTTCGGATTTTTGTTTGGATCACAAAGTGGAAGGCCTTGTACAAATGAATTTGCATTGTTTGGAAGGCAGAGTTGAGGATTTCCTACAAAACTATCTGTTAGTCCTTCTCTGATGAGGGGAAGAGGAACTGGACCTGACAGGTGGTTGTTAGAGAAATCAAGAGAATTTGGTAGAAGCTCACAAAGAACTTCTGGGATCCTCCCTGTGAGAAGATTGTTTGAAAGGTTAAGGACATTCAAAGAATTCAAAGCAGCCAATGATTCAGGAATTGTGGAGTTTAGCCTATTGCCTTGAAGCAACAAAATGTTCAACTTCCTTACTTGACCAATTGCAGATGGAATTTTCCCTGAGAACATGTTGTAACTAAGATCAATTTTCATCAACTTACTTGCTCTTGAGATCTCAGAAGGAATAGGCCCCGAAATCCGATTCCTCTGCACAAAAACTCCGATAAATTCCTCGCATTTTCGATCGATTTCGGCATGGGACCTTCAAATTCGTTGTGAGCAAGATCGATAATGGAAGCCCTGGGTAGGGCCACTATACCCGCAGGAATTGTTCCACTAAGCTGATTGTTACTAACCCTGAATCTAACAAGCGTAACACATCTTCCATAGCTCTCCGGCAATCGACCAGAAAATCGATTTTCTAGCACTAGAAAGTAGACCAACGACTTACCTTGGCAAATTCCGTCCGGCAACTCCCCTGAAAGTTGATTCTCGGACACATCCAGCAGATTAAGCTTAGAGAATTTCCCAAGATTTCTAGGTAGAGCACCAGTGATTGAGTTCTCATAGAGTGATAGACTAGTTAATGTGGTTGAATTGCCAAGAACTTGAGGGATCTCCCTGTTATGCTGTTGTTATAGAGATGGAGGACTCTGAGCTTTGGTAGCCGGCATAGGCTCTCCGGTATGCCTCCGGTGAGACCATTTACGGACATGTCGGTATCGGAGAGCATCGACAAGTTCCCGAGCTCCTCCGGCAAGTGGCCGGTGAGCTGGTTGTAGTAGAGCTCCAATTGGGCCAAATTGCTGAGCCTCCCAATCTCAGATGGGATTCTTCCAGTGAGGTAGTTCCCGCTCAATTCAAAATCAACGAGAGATGTCAAGTTCCCAATTATGGGTGGGATTGATCCATGCATGGAACAGCTGGTAAGAATCATACTCTGGAGCCGGGTGAGCTTGGCAACCTCCTCTGGCATCTCCCATGAATCAAAGTGCTCATTGTCATTGAAATTGATCACCTCCAAGTTGGTGAGGTTGGTGATGGAAGTGGGGAACTTGCCGGAAAGGAGGTTGTGGGAGAGGTCCAGCACTTTGAGGGCCGACATCGGCGACAAGTCGGGGACTTCTCCGGTGATGTTCGAGTAGCTGAGGAGGAGCTTCTCCAAGGTGGTGCAATTGGTGATCCCCTGTGGGAAGCCCCCGTTGATGTAATTGCTGCTGAGCCTAAGAACATGGAGATTTGGGAGGTGGGTACAGATGGTATTGGGTAGACGGCCGGAGAGGTACCATCCGGTGAGGTCGACGGCCCGAACGTCCCCGGCGTCATCACATAGGACGCCAGGATAGTTGCAGTAGGGGATGGAAGGGGGCAAGTCCCACTTGGAGAGGGAGGTGCCATTGAAGGACTGTTTCATGAGAGTGAAGAAGTGGGACTGGTTTGGGAAGTTGGTTTGGGAAGAGAAGGTGAGAAGGGAGAGGTAGAAGAGGAGGAGGAGGTGGTGATGGGGAGGCATGGTGAAGGCAAGCTTGACTACTTACCACTGAAACGTAGCGAGTGAAGAAGAAGAAGTTGCAATGGAGGGAAAAAGAGGTTCATTTGTTTTTATACCCACTGAGCCACTAGTGCCCCTTGGGGGTGCTGTTGTTAGCCTATGCTAGAACATGAAGAGCGTGAGCTAGTCTAGTTAGGTTGTGGTGGACTTTTTTTTTACTTTCACTCAATCAATAAATAAATATTATAAGATTAATAATTTTTTGAAAAAATTGGTATCTTCTTATTAAGTGAATTTTCTTATATTCACAATTTTTAATATAGGGTGCAAGATTACGGGAATAAACAGAATTAATTCTTTTTTAAATATAATTGGATGCCCTCCATGGCAATTGAGCCGCCAACCGAAATTACTTTAGCGGATAAAAAATATTATTATAATTTTAGGATAGTTTTCCCTATTAAAAGTTGAATTCAACTCCTTAGACTTCTTCGGTTTATTAAGTATTTGATGATATTTTAATTTCTAATTTATTTACTCTCCGGGATGCCCCGAAAAATAGTGTAAAGTGAACATTTTATTTTATTTTTAAATGGTGCAAAAAATGGTGCTGAAGTTGTATGAGCTTATTCAAAATGATAAATTTTTAAAAATACCCAAGTTACAAATACCATACCATTATAATCCCTAACCATGAACACTAAAACCTTAATGATAAACATACAAGGCCTATGTATTATAAGAAATTAAGATTAAGAATTGGTTGGATTGAATACCATTTAGAAGGTTGGAGAGGCCCATATTGACATTGGGCTCTAGGTGAAGTGCTAATTTGAGGGAATGTGCAGTGTGTGGTAATGAAGGATAAGGCTACGAGGGAGTGGAAGATGTTTGGTCTGTTCTTATTGAGATACATGCAGGGGGGAGATGCTTCAATAATAGCTTCATAAAGAAATGGTGTTGTCACACCATATCTTCAAGTGCTTCTTCTTATCACCTTTCAGCAGACTAATCTAGCATTGGGGTTTTGATGCTGATCAAGATGGATATCTCCAAGTGCTTCTTCTTTATCTCTTTGAGAAGAATAATGACAGCACTTTGGATTTTAGAGAAGGACCCAACAATTTATTTACTCACTTCTATATGATACTTGATCAAATTATTCATGAACTACACAACTTGTGCATTTCTTAATTGATATCACTACCCTTGGATGAAACAAGAGGGTTGTCACACAAAAGTCCACGAGTGCTTTTTGTGAGGGAGCATGTTAACCATTTACATAGTAGAGCAAAGAATTAGTTTTCTCTTAGGACATAAAATATGGAATTTGTGGAATGATCATTTTTTCTTTTATTTATTTTATTTATTTTATTTTTTACAGTTAGCTCATGACAGCAAATAAGAATCTGCAATAATTTTGTCTATGTATTGGCGTGCTTCGTGTATAACAAATCAATTGTGGAAAAAACTAAAAAAACTGTGAAAAATACAAAACCAATGTTTAGAACCCTGTAAAAACATAAAATTTGTATCATTAATTCAAATATACAAACCAAAAGATGAACTGATGAAGTAAAAAATAAAAATGCAGGGAAAAATCCCGTTCTTGGAGCCTTCTTCTTTGGTGACAACTTCTTTTCCAGTCACATTTTTTACAGTCACCTCCTTCCCGGATGTTCAAATTGGCTAAATATTTTCCTCCTTGCGTCGCTAACTAGAATTATTTACTATAAAATAAAATAATAGAACACTTTTTTTACAAAATCGTGATGTTAAGATTCGTTAAAGAAGAGCGAAAGGTTTTAAAAAAATCTAAAAGAAATCGAGCACTTCCCAGGGAAAAAGATGGAGAGAAGCAGCTACCGGTGAAAATTCTGCAGATTGTATGAAGAGCTGCAATTGCACCAATATTCATGGAACCACTCTCTTCATTTCTGCCACAAGACCAGACTTTAATTATAATCCCAAAGACAAAAATGAAGAGATTGGTTCCACAAATCTAGGCTAATTTCTATCAGTTGCATGATATTTTTTTCTTTGATAGATTCATAGCTAATTCATGACGATCATGCACCCGAAGAAGAAGAAGTATTAGAGCTTGAACATAGAGATTATAATGCAAAACTATACACAAGTAGAGATCATTTATAATGCCATAAACCTGTTCAAATTGAAGCCATAGTCTTCAATCCACGTGTGTTTGGGGGCATGCATGACTTAGACTCCAAATATTTAGAGTCAATTATTCATTTCTAGCTATATATATATACTACGTCTAGAAAATTGAAGTCTTATTATTTGCATGGCTTATTCATCCCCTCCACGAGAAGAATTTTTATAAGGGCGGCAAACCATAGTAATAAACTGCTATACTACTTGAGCCTTTTGAGCCTCCAACTAAACTTTGATATCACTCTTGGGCTTTTTAGAACCCAAAGATGAACTTGCAATAAGTATTACGAGTCTTTCTTAATCCAAAATTTAATTTAAGGAATAAAACTTTCTCATTATCTTATACACAAGCCACCAACATTACGTGAGATAAACCTAATAATACTAAGCACATCATTTATCAATTTAATTTGTTATCAATTAAGAAGAAGCTCCAAAGAAGGAAGGCTGTCTGAAGAAGAATACGAATATTAATTTTGGGAATTTTTTCACAAAGAGCTTGGTAACTGTTTTTTTTCTTGAAATCCATTGTTCTACGTTTATAAGAAATTAAATGTATTTGGCTTAACATTTAGATTTTTTTAACTCAAATAAGTTTTAGGCTTGATATTAATCGGCGTTAATTAGTATAACCAAAATTAGAGTAATAGTGACTCATAATATATATAATTTATTGAAGTCATTGACAAGCACTCGAGACTTTGAGCAATTCAGCAATCGCCAAGTTGGCCTAAAAAGGAGACACTAATTAAGGACAAAGAGCTAAATGTGAAAAATAAAAAGAACAATAACTATCATTATTGTGAGAATTGATTTGGCCGATTCAACTCGACTCTATTAAAATCCGGGTAAAAAATACATCTACGATGAATCGTTAGAATCAATTTTTGAATCATCTGATTCAAATAGAAGTTTGATCTATTTATATTTTAATATTTGATAACTATGCAATAGATAAAGATATAATATTTGATAATTATTTAACTTATTGTCTCTTAATTGTTACTTACATTTTTACCCTCTTCATGGGATTTAGTACTTTAGAGTTTATAAAATTTTGGTTTAAAATAATTTTTTTAAAGTTTTATTTTTTTGAGAGATAACAATAATTAATTTTATGGTTAAATATTATTTAATAAAGATTTACTTTAATATTATTTTTAAAATTTAGTTTTATTATCCCTAATAAACTAATTTTTTATACAAACATATATAAAATAAACCCGCTCGACTCAAAGTTTTTAAAAATCCAATTCAAGAATAAATCTAATCTCATTTAATCCAAATCTTAAATCAAATCTGACCCAATCCAAAAGGATAAAACTTAGGTTAGATTTTAGAGGTTAATTATAAGGGTAGATCAAAAACTCAAATTTCAAGAGGTTAATTATGAGGGAAGATCAAAAACTCAAAATTTCCATGTTCATTTCCAATTATTCTTTTCTCATCAAAAGACAAGACAAACAAACCAAGTTTAAGAACAGCTAAACTCTTAGATTAGTCTCTTACCAAGTAACCAACTCCATCACTGGATTAGAGGAGCTGAGGACAAAGAGAGGTGGGAATGAAGGAGGTTGGGATGGTTCCAAAACCCAGTTTTTTGAGAGCCACAGCACCCAGATAAGGAATTCCAATCCCACCCGCCAATTTTTTTTGTTGGCTCCTGTTTGTACTCAAGTCCATTCACATCATCTTCTTAGCTTGTTTTTGGCCACCAAAGTTCCAATCTTTTCTTCATTTTCTCCATAGCTTTCTCTCTTTAGAGTAGGAAGATGGAGGCGGGCTCGGATGCTGGCCGGCGAATTGCCAGGATTGCTGCTCATATCCATCCTCCCAAACTCCAGGTTCCTTGTTTTCGATGCCCAGATTGGTTTTGATGCTTTAAAGTACTGTTCTTTGACTGTTGGAAGTTATCTCATGTGCTTGATGTATGTTGGTCATGTGCCAGTTAATTCTATCTAAGCGTTCTTAATATGTGGTTTGTGTTGTCAGTTTGATCAGGGATGTGCTTTGTGCATGTGCCCCCTTCATTTGAGGGTTTTAAGGCTCTGAAAGTATGAGTGCGAGTATTTTTACCCTTTTCATTGTTGCAGCGTCATTCTCGTCTTAATGCATCACTAATACTTCGGGTCCCTGTTTCATAGGATAATACTGTATGCATTCTTTATGTAAGATTTATACTAAAACACCGATTGGGTGACTTCTACTAATGATTTCTTTTGTAATAGAAGATGGAGGAAAGTCATGCGTTGAGGAGTTCGGCTTGTCGAGCTAAAGGTGGGGCACCAGGATTTAAGGTTGCAATCCTGGGTGCTGCAGGGGGCATTGGTCAGCCTCTTTCCTTGCTCATGAAGATGAATCCCTCGTTTCAGTACTCCATCTATATGATGTTGTTAACACTCCTGGAGTAACAGCAGATGTTAGTCATATGGATACTGGTGCTGTGGTAATTTACTTCTCTGTGCTTTTTTTGATCTATAAGAGTATTTAACATATAGGTCATTTTAAATCTTTTAAGTTTTGTTATATTTAATTTTGTATTAATATGGCACTATTTTTCAGGTTCGTGGATTCCTGGGACAGCAGCAGTTGGAGAATGCTTTGACTGGAATGGACCTAGTCATTATTCCTGCTGGTGTTCCAAGGAAGCCTGGAATGACAAGGGATGACTTATTCAAAATAAATGCTGGAATAGTTCGTACTCTCTGTGAAGGAATTTCCAAATGCTGCCCCAATGCCATCGTGAATTTAATTTCAAATCCTGTAAATTCAACTGTTGCAATTGCGGCAGAGGTTTTCAAGAAAGCTGGCACTTACGAACCCAAGCGTCTTCTTGGTGTCACTACATTAGACGTAGTGAGGGCCAATACCTTTGTGGTATGAGTTGCATAATTTTCTTTGATTAGGTGATCTAGCTGTCTTATAGTTAATCCTACTTCAGCATGGACGTCCATTTTCACTGTACATGCAATATCTGTATTCTGCAGGCTGAAGTTTTGGGTGTTGATCCCAGAGATGTTGATGTTCCCGTGGTCGGGGGTCATGCAGGGGTTACAATATTACCCCTTCTGTCACAGGTCAGAGAAGTTTCGCATTTCTTGCTTTATTGAGAAAATGCCACAATTTTTCTTTCATCTTTCTTTGCATTTACTAGTACAAATTTAAATTGAAATATATCATGCAGGTGAAACCCCTTTGCTCTTTCACACCTGAGGAAGTTAATTACCTTACAAATCGCATCCAAAATGGAGGGACAGAAGTTGTTGAGGTTTGTTTAGTTTTTTATTGAAGTTAATGAATAGATATTACTTCATCTAATAAAAAACAAAGCTAATCCACTAAATTAAAATTCTGGCCTGACTAAGGTTGCCTGTTGAAGCGTTTTTTATGTGTACTTCACCTTACTTAACCCTACTGCAAAGGTTTTGCTAAGAGGCTCAGGCGTAGGCATAGCACTTGCTACACATGTGATTCTCGTCATAGCACCATTGGTGATTGACACAGTGGGTCATCACCGCTTTTCATCATATGGTTGTGCAGTCTTGTGTTATTCATCCAATGGAGCTGCGGTAGGTTTCTCTTAGCAATTGGTACAGTAACCCCTTGGTCCCGATAAGACCTTGAAGTGGGTTCTATTCAGCATAAGTTCAAGTTAGGTTTGCCAATCATTCCTGTAGCAGTAGCATCCTTGCTACCCTGGTCAAATTGGGTCAACTGTTTCAGAATATCTGCCCCATTCAAATGTGGAGTGTGATCTAAAAAATGTGGGAAAAAGGATTAGGTTTTTTGCCTGAGATGATAAAATTTAAAAGTGCCTCCATGTTTGTAGATAGAACGTAGAAGTCTTTCTATTCAACTTTCCAAATTAAGTTTGATCCAATCCAAGATCTGTTGTAATTGATCATTCGGATGAGCTGGGCAGGAAAGGTACTAATCGGGTTCAGATTGGTTTTGGGTTGAAAATGAGGTGTTGACAGCAGCCTTTATTCATATATTTGACAATGAAGCGTGTCTTGCTTTCATATGTAAATGAATTGGATTATATTGTTTTCAGCCATCTGATATTCTACATGCAACCATTATTTAGTAAAGCTTAAATCACACTAATTAAGAAAGATACATGATGAATATGATGTTAACTAGTTTGTTATATTTTATCCTCTTTCTGGAGTTGTATCGAAAATGACACCTGGAAGAACTCCCAGTTGCTACTATTCTTTTCAATGCCTTTAAAACCGCTATCTTCATAGCTGACAACATTTGGAAATTCTGAGGATAATCTGCTCTTTGTAGTGGTACGCATGCTTGATTTTACTGAAAACCACGATCTAAAACCTCAAATGATGCAGGCCAAAGCTGGGGCAGGATCAGCAACATTGTCAATGGTAAGATTCTTTTATTATCGTATATATTGTGGCATATTTGAAAAAATACCTCAAATACTCAAGTTGCTTCCTTAAACATTCACAGGCATACGCTGCTGCAAAATTTGCAGATGCATGTTTGCGAGGTCTACGTGGTGATGCTGGCATTGTAGAGTGTGCATTTGTAGTTTCTCAGGTACTCGTACTAGTCGGGCCTTTTAAATTTAGTAGTTGTACTTGGAAAGCACCTCTGCAATCAGCATTTCTTATTACAGGTGACTGAACTTCCATTCTTTGCATCCAAAGTGAGACTAGGCCGCGGTGGAGCAGAAGAGATCCATCCTCTGGGACCTTTAAATGAATATGAAAGGTGAGATTACAGTTAATACTTGCATTTGCTCCGACTCCAACGGGTGATGCCATTGCTTAAAATTGCTTTCAGATATCATTGGTAGTTTTACGATGTTTTCTTTGGCTATTGGCAGAGTGGGGCTAGAGAAAGCAAAGAAAGAGTTAGCTGTTAGCATCGAGAAAGGTGCTTCTTTCATCAAAAATTAATTACAAATCTGATTGTGGATGGTGGGCAAGGCTTCTTTGAATCACTCTAAGCAATGAGCTTGTATATTAACCGAATAAATTTGTGTTTTCTTCCTACCCAGTTATAGATAAGATGCTCTTAATGAGAAGTTCTTATACATACTGCTTATATATCGTACATGTTCATATGGAATTACTTGAACCAAGCTTCACAACCTACTTTATTCTTATCACACCTCTTTCATTTTTCCCATCTGGGTCAAGATCTCAAGAATCTAATTTGAGCTCGGAACGATCCTAGTCTGGTAGCAGGAATCGAAACCAGAAATCTCTCAGCAAAAGTAGGTGTTGACGAAGGACAAAACAGATCAACTCCGGCCATGTCATCAGCTTTAGTATTCATGGATGAATTTGGCTCAAAACTGACTTATTTGTGTTTGGGTCAGGAAAAATTCAGCTCGACTCATTAAATTAAACTCAATAAATTAGCTCAGCTCAAATTTTAATGAGCTTAATTCGAATAAGATTTGTGTGAGCCAGACTGGTTCCACTCACCCAATTTATACCAATGAACGTTAAAAATCGGACAATAGTTCAAGTGGTGGTAGGTGTGAGCACAGTGCAGTGAAAATGACAAATTGAATGAAATCGAACTGAATTGTGGTTACGATTTAATATTCAGCTAGGTTTTGGGGGCAAACCGAAATGCATTCAATTAGGTTTTGATATTTTGGTTCAGAACTGAACCAAACCGAATTACCCAAAATAATTAAATATTTAAAATTAATATTTTATGTTAAATATCATAAAATTATAATATTTTTATGATAAGTTTTATTTGTTTAACATAATATATATATATATATATAATAAAATTACTTATCAAATGATTATGTCTATTGAAACAATGATATAATTTTGATCAAATAATTAAAAAAATTTATTTTTTTTATAACTTTGGTGTAATTCAGTTACCCCTGAACCAAAATATTTTGGTTTAATTTTGAAAATAATTTGGTTTGATTTGGTTATGAAATTTGCCACAGAATATAATTTTATTTAAAACAAAATGTGAATTGCTCCCCGCGTGTAAACAAATCCCAATCAACTCTATAAACAAACTCTAATAACTCAACTCAAACTAATTAAATTATGGGAAAAAATTATAAATGTCCTTATTTCAAAATTTTCTTTCAAAAAATAGCCAAAATTTTAAAATTATGTCACTCAAACATGACCAAATCTCACTATTTCTTATACATAGACAAAAATACCATAAAAATCTCATTTTTAATCAAAACAATGGTGATAATAAATAGAAGTTATAATCTTTACTTATTTTATGTATTCAGATAACAAGATCGGTAACAATGAATATATTCTAAAATAATATTATTTTTTAGTTATAGTTCAAAATATAAAATTTTAGATTTTGTTTGAAATTTAATGGATCAAAATTCTAAAAATAAAAATTTATATATATATATATATATGGGTGTTTTAAATTTTAATATGAACTAATTATATTTTATTATAAATTAAAAAAATTGTTTAAACTAATATATTTTAAATTTGAAGAATTTTTTAAAAAATTGTAAATATCGCTCACCGTATGGAATATAAAAAATATGTTTAAGAAAATTTAAAATTAAATTAAGTGTATTTATATCAATAAAATAAAATTTTATGAATCAAATTTCGTTACAATATAAAAATTGGTTATACCCAAATTAATAATGAAAGATTTGCACTCCCCGGAGAGCCGGAGCGTCACGGCCGATGCGTCGCCGGAGAGCCGGCGTTCTTACCCATCACCGGCGGCTTCCACTGATCCCCGATTCAACTACCACTTCCTCTTCCTACGCTTTTGCGGTGTCGGAGCTCGCCAAGTCCGGCCTCGCAAGGGAAGGGCTGCACCTCTTCCGCCGCGCCAATGCGGCGGGTGTCGGAACGTGAAAGCTCACTATTTGCACCGTCCTGCGCTGCTGCGGTGAGGTCTCCGATCTTGTTCTGGGTTCGCAGGTTCATGCTAGGATGGTGAAAGATGGGATCTTTGACAGCAGGTTCTTGTCTAGCGCGCTTTTGAGCTCGTATTCCAAGTGTGGGGCGTTGGGTGATGCGAGGATGGTGTTTGAAGGTATGAAGGATCGTGATGTTGTTTCTTGGACTTCAATTGTGTCAGCGTTGGCTCGGAATGGGGAGGGGAGGGAGGGTTTGGTTGTTTTGAAGAGGATGATGAGGGTGCAGTTGTGCCGAATTGTGTGACTTTGGATAGTGCTTTGAGTGGTCGCACTGGGCAAGGCTTGTGTTTGGAGCAAGGTAGCATGCTCCATAGTCTTGTTCTGAAGTGGGGATTGGGGTTTAGCAGCTATGTGGTGAGCTCTCTTATTGATTTTTATGCTAAGTGTGGTGAAGTTCATCTGGCTTAGGCAGTGTTTGGTTTGGTTGATGGTAAGGATTCCATTGTTTGTAATTCCATGATTGCTGGCTTTTCGCAAAATTTCAGAGGGCATGCGGCTATTGAGCTTTTCAACTGTATGAGAAGGTACGAATTGAATCTGTCTAGCTATACATTTGTTGCGTTGTTTAATGCGTGTGCTTGTCTATGTAGGAAGGCAAATTCAATCACTTTCAAGCAAGATACTTTCCGATCAAGATGTGGATGTTTCGTGTGCTTTGGTTGACATGTATTATAAGTGTGGTTGTGACGATGAAGCTCGGTGTGTATTCGATTGTGTTGGGGAGAAAAATAGAGTCATGAGGACGTCAATGATTATGGGATATGCTCAACATGGAAAGGGGGAAGACGGAATGCAGCTGTTTGAGGAGTATTTGGAAATTGGTGGTGAACAGTTTTAACTGCATGTAATTATGCAGGCCTTCTGGACGAAGGAGCTCGCTACTTGAGCATGATGAAGACCAAGTATAACTTGATTCCTGAATTAGATCAATATGCCTGCCTGATAGATCTTTATTGTCGTTCTGGGCGTTTACAAAAAGCAAAAATGTTTGATAGAGGAGATGCCCTTTGAAGCAAATGCTGCAATTTGGAGTTCCTTCTTGGGTTCGTGCAGAGAATTTGGCGAGGTTGAGCTTGGGAAGAAAGCAGTAGGTAAACTCTTCCTGTTGGAGTCTGATAATGCAGCACCATACCTAACACGTATAATAAGGGCCGGTCTTTGGGATGAAGCAGCCAAAGTCAGGGCATTTATGAAAAATAAGATTTTGGCGAGAAAAAGCGCTGCTTGGAGTAGGATGGGGATTGTGTGAATTGAATTGTGTTACTTGCAGTTAGGTAACTTTTCTAGCAAAGCTGAGGTTAATCAAGAAAGTAATGTGCTAAGTTTCAATTGCTGAGGCAAGAATTTACAATAAGTCTGGCACTCATTTGTTTTTTGAAGGCAGAACCCCTAATAAATGATTGGATTTACCTCAAAGTGAGGACTGGCATATAACTGACCTTTTCAATTGATTTCAAAGAGAATTAAAACTGATTGCAGAGGATTGTTTTCACAGAGTAAGCTTCAGTAAAAGGTGGCAGACCTCAATCTTATATATCAAGAGGTAAGAGGATTTGCTTTTGCCTTGACAATTTTTCCCCTTAATTGTGCATGAATTAAAAACCTTTTGTACCATTCTTATTGATCTTTTTTTGTATTTAGGTAGTTAGATCTCAATTCTCTATTCTCACCTTTCTGCCTGAAAGAAGCTTGAATTAAACTCTACTGATCAGAAGAGAGCTTGAATGCTCTATATCACGTAAGTTGTAGTACTGCCCCTCTTTTCTTTCTTTCCTTTTTTCCCCCTTCTTTGACGAATCTTTTTTCTCAGTTTGGATCTTATGAAAAAAATTGAAAGTTTTGTACACCTAAAGTAAAATTGAGTTTAATTGTTTGTGGATTAGATGCATACAAAGGGAATTGATAAGTAACCAATTGAAGCTTGGCTTATATCAATTTTTGTTTCATTATGTTGAAGCTTAAATTGACATCATATCAACTTTATGCTTTTTTATTTGGCATGGCTTGGAGTTTACAGTGTTGTGCTTCCATATCAAAGAAAACTGGATTTGTTATTACTAGCTTTATTATGGAAGATTGCTCAATCAATGTTTTTCAACATCACATGATGCTTGTTCTATATTTTGAGAGATAGAATTATGATGATAGTACAAATTAGTTTCATTTTACCCTCTTTTAAGTTGTGTTGGAAGGACATTTGGCTTTTTTATTTATTTAATTTTGTGTTATGTGTTTATTTAGTGTCATCGATTAACGTATGAAAGCAATTAATCAATAACACAAACTCCATTCCTTCAACCTAACTTATCAGGAATAAGGTAGTGATGATGAAGGTTATGATGATATGAAGTTTCTAATACTAAAAATGGTAGTGCCTTGAGGAAAGGTGTAAACATTTTGTTAATTCCATATGATGAATGAAGAAAGGATTTATAAATTTTGAGCAACTAATGAAATGTTTTCTTGTTGTGCTTTGTTGTAAAGGCAAATTGGATTTTTTTTCATATTCATCTATGCAATGGAAAGTGTTGTAACATATCTTGTTTATCAATTATTTTATGATAGTATATGGTAACAATGATGTTAAAGCTTAACTCATTTTCTACTCTTTTGAGAGTTACAATAGCGAAGACATCCAATATAAGAACTTACCACTTTGTTCGTGCATGGATTTTGTGTCTTGGATTTAATACAGAAGCAATCAAGAAGTGATATAAAATCCTGCGAGATGATGATGAGCTAATAATAGGATTTATAGCATTACTAGATTTAATGTGGTCATCTTAGCCACATCTAAATAATGCAGTTAACCAATTGGCTAGATTAAGCAAAATGCACATCCAAGTTGTTTCAATTTTGTTTTTATATAGAATTTGATTTCTGATGGAAAGATAATTCTACCTTTATTGCCATACTTTGGGTTTCTTGTTAGAGATATGATGGGATAAGTACGTAGAAAAGCTTCTATACATTGCACCAAGCTATTAGGTCTGCTTTTGTTCATGAAACAAGAAACAGTAGCAGGATCTGTAATTTCTCTCCTCGTTTCTCTTACCTTTGTTGTTCATTTAAATTGTATTATTTGATTAAAGTGCTGTATACTGCTATAATGTAGTCTTTCATGTTAATATATGTAATGTGGGTCATTTTCTCCCGCACTTATTGCAGCCAAAACTGAAGGCATCTGCTTACCTAGTAAAGGTCACCTGTTTTGATGTTAATCTTGTAATTGTGAAGATACCCCGCAAGTGGTATGTTTTCTTCATGTATGAAAATGTTATTATTATTATTATGTGCTAAAAGGTACAGTTAGGTGCTTATTTGTGATGTGTCTATTCTTAGCAGTCCCAAAAAGGTTATTTTGGTGCTACAGATTTTCTGGAAAGTCCTGCTTATTGGTGCTAGCCAAGTCCTAAAAAGGGTCATTATTGGTGCTACAGCTTTTCTGGAAATTCCTGCTTATATGTGCTAGCCAAGTTATCTGTGAGTGGGAGCTTCTTCAGACTTCTTTGTTTTGGGTTCATGATCATGTTTTAAATAGACCAAGAATATAGTCATTAACATACAACCCTTCCCTAACCAGTTTCTATTCCTAGATTTCTTGCATTGCCAATACTAAGCCCTGAAAGGGAGGTTTCACCCTAGGAAAGGTTGTGATGCTAACCGGGCTTGGTTAAACGCATGGATCTTGTACCTCTGATTGATTGCTATCCGTTCACATTGTTGGCGAAGCAACCATCCAAAAATGTAGTCACAAGCTCTAATGTCAGATGCCCGCGATACAACCTTAATCATCCCTAGGAAAGAAAAATTAAGAAGATGAATCAGCTTTTGCCATCATCTCCTGCTTGTTAGATATATGCCATGAAATGGTGGTTGCTTAATTTGTGTACATTAATTTGATCATCTTCCATCAGAGAGGTAACTTTGCGTCTACATGATAGCCTGTGAAGGTAATGCTTAATTTGAATTTTGCTCTGATGAAGCTTTACACGATGGCTATGTGATTTTGTAAACAGAGGTCAAACTAAAAACACATTGCAATCCAAAGCCCCTGGATTGGAAACTTGTTAGGATGTTTTTCCGAGCTTTCACCGTTTGCTCTATCTAGATGAAAGATGGATGGTGTTATAGAAGCATGCAATTGAGAAGTAAAAGTCTCTCCCTTTTACTTATTTGCACTATACCATTTTTTTAACATGAAAGTATCCCCATTAATGGTAATACAATTTCGTTGTATTGTCCTAATTTTTTAAAAAAATGGAAGGGGTATTTAGATCACTCTACAACAGTATGTAGAAAGCAGCTTATACTATACGAGCATCCTTGTAGATCTTGTAATCTATACTTATAAGAGTGTATGGCAAGAAAGAAGTTGAAGAGTACATATACGTAAAATTAAGAGCTCAATTCACGTGTACTTTCTTACTATTGTCGTTGTCATTGCTCCGTTCTGGGTTCCTTTCTCCTCATGATCATCACTTTTTACACTCTCTCTCCTTACTTCATTATCACCCTGTTACTTGTTGATACGGTGCATCTTCACTCTCAGCTCTTACTTCATTATCCCCTAGATACTTTGTAAAATCATTTGGCAACGAGTCGTTATGGAAGAGTTGACTCTGAGAGTTTTTAGAGTTTTTAAAAACTATGGTGATAACATCAAATGTTATTTCAAAATTCATGAAGTTTACTGGAATGTTGATATCTGAAATGTTGTTGTGTAGGTGAAAACATGTTGATTTCAAGGGCCATTCATACATACTACTTCATTTTAAAGTGCTCGGTACAACTAAGTATCAAATGTATAGATTATTCTTTATATTTAACTAGCTTAAATATATGGAGTGGCTATGATGGTAATGAAAGGTTAATGAACCGGCCGGTTCAACTTCAACTTGCCCGATTTAAGTATTCGCTGGTTAATTCGATCGAGGGAATTCTTTTGATCCGTTTTAATATCTTTATATATAACAAATTAATCAGACAAGTCTTTATATATCTACACCATAATATTGTATACACTTCATGTGCAATTCCCTCGTGTTAAAAATACCGGCATTTATTCACTCTCTAGTTGTGAGAGAGACAAAACTACCAAACTGTGATAAATATGTGTATGTATATGCATATATATTGCTACTACAATATATAGCAATGACAGCTAGTGAAAATGAATTTGCATATGTATGATTGATATCAATCTAAATCACCCATCAACCTCCAGACCTATCAATGCACATAGTTTATTACTGTACCCATGGCACGCCATGCATGCAGACTACCAAACTGGCACAAACATGGTTGTAGCACCAAGCCCTGCCAAACTTCATCAAACAACAAGAAAACATTACTATACATTTCCTAGCCTTCAATTCATTTCTACCAATCTTCACTGCATATTAGTCTATCTTATAAACTTTTAGTGTAAAGAAGTAGTACTGTTGAGAAATTAAATGAAATGGGTTCTTGCAAGTTTCTCTATATATATTAATCACCATGTCTTGCTAGCTAGCTGATCTGACTGTTATAACTACTATAACTTGTCTGTGTACGTGTTCGAGTTGTTAACTTGTTATGTCACATTTTCTTGATCTAACTGATAAAATCTCGACTACCCAACAAGGAAGTATCGCATGTTCCTCGTGAGAACAGCTTCAAGGAATTAGAACTGGTAGTTCAATTCATTGTAGAGTTGTTCATCTGTAGGTTTACAGTTTGTTTTGATGATTGATTTGTGAGTTAAAAGACAAAGCATGCAGCAAGCATGGCGTATAATTTAGTAATAGGTAACGGTTGGTCTTATATGGGTCTGAAAGTTCTGATTAGTAGCTAGCAGTACTAGAATTAGTACTGTGAAAATATAAATTTACTAGCTATTTGATATTCTATTGGCATGAAAAGAGAAGTAGAACTTGCATGGGTTTTTTAATATGATATATATAATGTTTAAATTTAAAGAAATTTAATTAGCTGGTAAAGAGTTATCATAAATATTAGAAAGGGGCTTAAAAACCATTGGTTGCCATATATACTATTATACATCACAAGAATGTGTAATATCACCTTGAAGAAGATGGTAACTAGCTAGGCCTAATAATCTCAATAACTTTAGGTTGATAAACAATTCATAATATTGCCAAAATCAATATATATATATATATATATATATATTATTATCTACTGATCTAATTGGCTATGATATTATCAAAAATTTTAGGTAGACTTGTTTTTACCTACAGCTAAGAATTTTGCCACTGAGATTTGGTGACAATCGGCCTTGATGAAGACAATGAACTTCGGCCACAGTTAGCTACTGAAATTTTATGGTGACAAATTGATACCGTTTTGACATCATTATAAATTAGTTGTCAAATCTTTTATCACTAAAATTTCAGTGACAAAGACCTCTCTATTACTGAAATGCCTGTTTTTCACTAATGTTACTATACTTTAATCAAAACCTAAGCTATCTAGCCTCGAGGAAGGGGGAACTAATTATAAAATTAGGTTTTAAAAACATAAATTTTATTTTTTTATCGAAAGTCTTAACTTGGAGATCATACAATGTTTTATCTTTTAAACCTAAAATGTTATGCCTACACTCAAGTATGCATGCAGAGGCTACTTATTCAGCTCTTATGGAGTATTAGTTACGTTTAATTGAACGAGGCGTCCATGCATGCATGCATGTCGCAGCATTACCGTCTCTCCATGCAGATGTCTCATTTCGATCGATTTTTCATTTTGCTTTCCAGCTTATAAAGTCTGGATAAGTTATGATTTCGATGCTCTTCTTGAGTTAATATACTGAAGTAAATATAATATGATACTAAGCCTTTTTAAGTGATATTATTATAATATTAATAAATCATGATTACTAATTATTCTCATATATGGAGATTGGGAAAACAAAGGCTAGTATCATACTGTGTTTGATCATGAACTAATAAACAATTAACATTTCTTTCAGGAAAACTCAACATACTCCTTTCCAATAATTAGGGTTGGGTAAGTTGTAAGAAAATGCACATCAAGGAGTTTAGCTTTGATCATGAAGGTGGGAAATTAGTTGGTCAAGTAAAAGTATTTCTGCGTGAAAAATTTTTCCCCTTTGTCTTGCTCTTTCTCCAATGGTTTAGAATAGAAGGTGGCAAGACAGCATATATATTTCTCCCAAGTTCCAACTTCCAAGTCTATGCTTTAGACAAATATTAAAAGAAGAAGAAGAAGAAAACTTCCAAAGTCCAAATAAAACTATATTTTGGTCTCATGATATTGATGGAAAGAATAATAGGACAAGTAACAATACATCTCACGTTGTAATAGTATATGATCTTGGATCTAACTTCGAGTTTTTCTTTTGTTTCCCAGAATGGATATATATATCTAACATATGTAAGTGATGACAATATATATACTTTAGTCACTAGTTGATGCATAAGACCTTCATATAGAATAATTATAATCTCATTTGTAATAATAGCTAGGACGATATTTATTTTTTAGGTAGTGATCAATGTCAAAAACAAAAAAATCATACCATCATCAAAATTTTGCCGGATTTTTGGGGAAAAAATAGGTTGATTAAGAAAATTCTACTCACTTAATTATATGTTGGTCATGAGACTAGCATTGAGAAAGACCTGAGGGGCAATTGAAGGAAACTTCACCTACCCTTCTAGTTAGTATAATTAATCTGTTTTTGGAATGTTAATTTTAGGGATAAGAATTGTACTCAGCAGTTTAGTAATTAAGATTGAAAAGAGTTTGAATTTTTCATTCATGTTAAACTTTTTTGTTTTTGAAATATGACTTTTGCTTGATTGCAATAATTAGTCTTCCCGTTAAATTAGAAGTC
Source organism: Piper betle (assembly GCA_033002965.1). NCBI lineage: Eukaryota > Viridiplantae > Streptophyta > Magnoliopsida > Piperales > Piperaceae > Piper > Piper betle. Next base: position 35,323 of record JAURVB010006000.1, on the reverse strand, counting down.
ATTGAAACAACAATTTAACTATTTTTAATTCTTAATTAGGATTAATTTTACTAATTAAGGGTTTGCTTGGTTGCCCAAAAATTACATGAAAGAAATATAAAATTTAAAAGTTATAATTTTATTTTATTTTGATATTTTAAATTTTAATCTAAAAAAAATTTCAATTTCATTCAAAGTTTTTGTAAAAATTTTATAAAACAACGTTTTCTAATGAAATGCAAAAGAAGTTAGGGAAAATGTTGGGAGGCGTATGTGCAAATATATAAGATATTTCATTTTCATCTTATTTTCTATTATCTAAACATATAAGGAAAATTTTTAAAATTTTTATATTATTTCATTTCATTTCATTTCTATTTCATATGATTTTTTCATTTACATTATTTTCATGCAAATCAAATAGACCCTAAATGAACTATTCTTTCTTCTTAGAGTTGATATCACACACATATAGAAAACCAAAAACTTTTAGTCAAACCAAATTAGTTCTTCGTCTCAATTAAAGTTGATAATTGAAAAGCTCGGATTGTTCCAAAAGAAATGTGTAATAGCAATTAATATATATGATCCCGATTTATCATCATTATTTTTCATTGTTCAAATCATGCAAAATGCATTTTGTCTTGCAACAACATAAACTATTATTGAAAAAAAATACAAAATTATGGTGCGATAAAAAGCGGGTTTTTTCCACTAGAGACGTGAGAAAAAAGCTCTAGTACTACAAAAAATGAAAAAAAATCAATAGTTTTGAGCTAAGAGCACCGATAACTTTGTAGAGAATTAATTTCTATTAACAAGAGTTTGTCATAATCATGAAAATTGAGATTAATTTTATCAAAATTTCACGATGGTAATTGTGACATATATAAAATAACATTCGACCAACAACTTATATAAAACCATTTATTTTCTTGTCTCAAACTAATCTCTAGAACTTTGGCCCTATGTAATACTTGGAAGTCATTAACGTATTTACATTGCATGCAACATGTGAAGAGATATATATTACCAAAATCATGTATACTAACATGGTTACAAAGTCCAACATAACTACAAAAGAGCGTATTATGGAAGGTAGGTGGCATATAATTAATCAGGTTTATTCCTTGTTGAAGAAAGTTTAATTTCTTGTCCAATTCACATTAAATTTATATACAAACCAAAGACAAGATCTTCATTATAGATCTAATTCTCACTTTCAGCAATTAGATTCTTGCTTTGCTCTGTAAGTTACAAGGACAAGGCTTTGTTGAGATTGGAACAAGTTCTAGACTATTTACCATATGTCAAAATTTAGATGGTAAAAAGACAGCTACAATCGGTGGTAACGTGCAAGCAAGCTAATTGGAACACAACTTGTTTTTTGAAAGAGAAAGGAAATTAAATTTTCAATTTTTATCGTTGGTAATTTTAAGAACTTTGATGAGCTTGAATAATTAAAATGAAATTGCACTTATAGTCTATCATATCATAAAAATTATCGTTTGATTAGTTAAATAACAAGTAAAGCTGGTGTAATATATAAGATTGATTGGAACCAATTCCAATAATGTGTCCACCTTTAGTTGTATAAAAAAAATTGTAATCAAGCCAGCAATTAATTAAATGTTTAGAACATATATAAATCTTTTTCTAAAAGATGATATATACCGATCAATCTTCGTCACAAGGTTCACGACGAGCTAGTCACATTCACAATTAAAAAGATTGCTATCATATAAATTTCTTTATACAAGTTTTGATGTTATTGACATGGAATGATATCAACCTAACAATAGCCGCTAAATGACCAGTACTCAACATGGTCAAGTTTTTTAAAAAAATTAACACCCATGATTAAGTTTTTATGTACCAGGACATGGACATTTTAATGCATTTCAAGATCAAAAATTCAGAACATGTACTTCATATTAGGCATGAAGTTGAAAAGGATAATTGAAGTAAACTTAATTAATTGAAGTTCTCCTAACTTTGATAATGTCATTAATTGTTTAAATAAAAACTCTTGCCTATTAAACTTAAAATCTTAAATCTCTATAAAACTAAATAAAACAAATATTTTGTATTCTAAATATAATCTTAGAGCCCAATCAGCCCAAGAGATTATCATGAATATCTTTGCTTGTTCATTATCTATATCTGAGCCGTTTATATCTGATCAGAAAGAGTATGAGCTTTAGACAACCCCTAATTGTGACAGACTATATTTGTCTTAATCGCGATGAGCACCATTTTGAGGATATAATATGTCGTACTTTCCCCCAAAATATAATACTGCGATATACAATGCTTGTTGACTAATTCAAATTTTGCCGCATATTTTATAACAAAGATTTGGGTTTAAACGCATACAAAGTAAATTATATTCTTGTATATTTAGAAGTCATGAACTAGAGTTGTCTCAACAAATTTTTGGACAAATAAAGTATAAAATGAAATAAGTTGAGTTTTAAAGTAAATATATAGTTTTTAAACCAACACTAATTTGACATTCTAGTAAAATTGCGGATATTGTTTGAGATTTTGGCCATACTTTTTTTTATTCTAAAAATTTCCGAGTCAACTTAATTCATTTGATGGCTTTCTGAATCAAATTTCATAGACAAAATTGATGATCAACTCCCCAAGTCAAATAATAAGTTATTAAAAAATACTTTTTGTAGTTTAGCTAAATTAATATTTGTAAACAATGTAATTAAATAATATATTTATCAGTTTCAAGTACTATCAAAAGAGCAGTATAGATATGCTAATTTCATAATATATATATATATATATATATATATTATAATTTATTGAAAATATAATAAAATGACTATAAGTCAACTTCGAGTTAACTCTAAATCGACTCTACTCAATGATAAGTTTAAATTCCGGTTTTTAAACTATGAGTTTGGCTCTGTCTGGTGGTTGCCATTTCCCTTTTGAAAAATATTGTTCCCTTGTTTGAAGTAAAATGAATTTATCTCTCAATAATTTAACACCGTTTCTCAACAAATATACGATGTGGCAGCATAATGTGCCACGTTGTTCAACTTGTGTACATGTGGCTCAAGTGTAAAATTTTGCTTTAATTATAGGTTTTTTATTTTTAATATTTCAAAACAATTAATTAATAATTTAAAGTTTGTGACACCACCGACCTCAACCTATATACTTGTTATATACAAGCATCAGATTAATGTTGATGATAATGCTTGATTATGATCATATGATGAGTGATTAAACATGAGAAAGATTATATACAATAATAATCTTAAATTCATATTATAGAAAACACCCTAGCAATTTGCCTATGGAGGAGACATTCTCCATGAATATATTTGATCATTAGCTTGGGAAAAAAAATTAACCATTAGCCATGATTATTATATCTATTACCTTCGGGGAGATTTTTTCTCATAGTTGAATTTATTCATGGAGATGATCATCTGGGAAATAATATGTAGAAAATATATATATATATATATATATATATATATATATCAATCCTCAATTATGAATTAATTAGTGATTTTTGAACTTCCACCAAATGAGATATTTAATTTTTATAATTTGTACATTCATTATTCATTCCATGATCCTTTATCATGGCGATAAATTTATCATAAAACTTATTCTAGAGTATTCATTATATTATAAGCACCCATTTATAAATTAAATAACACCTAAAAAACGAAGTGATTAATATTGCACTCGTATAACTTTGCGTTAATATTTATTATATACGAGATTCAGACTATAATTTTAAATTTTTTTACTATAAATATTCTCCGAGTTAACTCAGACTTTATAACTTGGTGGGTCAAACTCCATGATTGACTGATTTTATAATTGACTCCCTGAATTAAGTTATAGAAACTAATAAAACATATTAATTTTTTTAGATCAATTAAATCAATTATTTTAAGTAATGCAAACTATATATTTACTAATTTTATATAACTTGTTATTTACATAATTAAAATTTTAATATAAATGACTCTGAGTCAACTCCACTTCGTGACAAGCCGAGTCAAATTTGAGTTTCGAGTTTTTAAACTATGATTCAGACTCGACTCGATATAATCAAGTCAACTCTAATAATTTTCAATTCACTAAATAAAAAATATATAAAATTAGTATATATTATTCTTTTTGATAGTTAAAGCCGATAATATTAGTTTGATTTTGAGAGTCAATCGTTACTCAGGAGTCATCCATGAAATTTTGGAGAGAGAAAAAAGTCGCACTACTCTTAACATTGTTTAAACCCATATTAGCTATCATCATGTTCTAATGAAATCTTTATACTTAACCTTCATACATAGCTGAAATACACATAAGATTAATCTTGGCCGGTGGTTTTAATTTGGGGAGACCACTATATTAAATATGTACCAGATGTTTATAAGGGAACCGGTCTCATATATTAAATTTAGCTTGTATCCCATTAAAGAGCTTTCATTGCTTGGTGGGCAGTGAAGAAGAGAAAGAGGGAGGAGTTGCTTCCTCCATGGAGTTATCGAGTGTAAGATACATACATACATACATACGTGTATATATATATATATATATATATGTTGCAGAGAGACAGGTAGGTGATATGCTTCATCTAAACTTGCACCCCCTTCATTCAATCCGGTCCCCTTCTCCAATGTTTATGGTTTACCGAGAGGAATGGGTGAGCTACTAATGGACAAGGCACGCAACTACGGGTGGTCCTTTGTTTACTGTGTGTGTGTCTGCGTTTTTTGTTTTTCGCCGGTTTCTCTGATTTTATGTGACATTGATGCCAGAAAAATCTATCAGCCAACAGGAATGTAGATGGTGTTCACTGCAAACATATCAATGCTATATGGTGCTACCATGCATGTAGTGTGTATATATGTGTGTGTGTGTGATCATAGAATCATATTTTTCTTGTAAGAACATAGAGCAGACAACTATTGGTCTGGGGTGGTGACATTATATTTAGAAGGGTACTGATCATCATGTGCTTAGAAACCCAATGGCTTCGGAATGTTTTAACTTTTTTTTGAATGCACCATTATTTGATAGAAATGCAAGGTGTTTAAAAAAATACTAATTCAAGAAGTACAAGAAATACCGAGTTTTTTTTGTTTGTTTTAAGCAGGTAATTAATATATAAGATTCTAAGTGAGTAATTTTATATAAAAAATGGGTAATATAGGTATATTCATTTTGTAAGTTCGTCATATTACACAATTTAGCGAGAGAGTTCTAGACGGTGCGTTGGCGAAAAGCATATAACTAAAAATTCATCTCCCGAGCATATTATGAATGTATATAATAAGCGAGCAAACGTCCTGGTCGTATGCTGGCATACATCGCATGGAAACAAAACAAATTGTTCTCTTCCATCTCATTATTAGCTACATTATATATTACAATTCCCAATAATAATATGCGCAGGTTTTTTGCAAATTAGTTCTCAGTTTACAAGTCTTTGATCTTCTAATTATATATAGTTGGCTAGCTGCAGCAGCTTATGAATCCATATATATATTCAGGTTAAAAACAAAATAATTACAAGGCTCTGAAACAAACAAATTAGCGTTCTTTTTCTACAGAAATGGTTAACCATCTAATTATTCACACCCACACACGCAAAAACAATTTTGATATGTGATGAATATGTGGGTTATGTATCATACATGGTGTCTATACATGGCGGCCAATCTGTCGTGTTGCACCTGCCAAATTGGACCTTACATATATATATATATATATATATATATATATATATATATATATATAATAGCATGTATGTTAAAACAAGGTGAATGGCAGGCATAGATTTCTGAAGAAAAATCTGAGAGATGAAATGAAACCCTGACCACAACAAGGACAAGTAATTAAAGGAGAAATAAGCGGTCGCACGAGGTGCAGACAAGACGGCTCATACGTGTGGGAGGCCACCCGATGCATTGCTATATAATAGAGGCCATGCTATGCTGTTTCTCGTGTGCTGTTGGAACCAACCCCAATTGCTTCACCACCTTCAACCATCGACTCCTTCTCTCTCAAGGTAAATGTCATCCTCTTAGCATCATTCCCTTCTTCTATCTTCTTCTTCTACTACACCTTGCAAACTTATAAGGTCATGTCTGTATATATTTGTGTCAGAGGTAGTTTATATATATATATATATATGCATATGAGCGGAATATATATTGATCGATCTTCTTCATCTGGACCAGGATTAATTAGTTTATTGTGATTTTCATGGAGTTTCTTGCAGCAGCTTGTTTTTTGTTTGAAGAGCTTTGATATCGTTTCCTTTTCTTGTTTATGTTCTTACTGATCGTGTTTTCACAGCTTTTAGCTTATATGCTCTTCTTGAAACTGTGGTGCAACTAGCTAGGCCCGTGTTCTTGTAAATTTCTTACATTAAGATAATTATATGAATTGATTTTATCTAGCTAGTGAGTTTCTGATCAGTTGATTTTTTAAGCTACCTGCACTGACAGCTTCTTGTTAATTTTACCTGCAGATTGATCCCTTGAGCCACCAAAGAATGGAGATTTCACCTGTTAAATGGCTGTCAGAAATGGTAAAATCATCGGATCCAACCAATAACTACTAGAGGCCAAAATTAATAATTATATTCCATCAACTGTTCAAATCTGTAAGTGGGTATTTTTGTTGATCTTTTATGGTTGCAAAAATCATATTGTTGTTGCAGGGAATGGAAGATGCCTCTCTCTTCCAGCAGTGTGACATGAACTCCTTGGATCAATTCACCACACAGCAGATAGCAGCTGCTCTGGGGCAAGGCTTCCACAACTCCAACTTATCATCTGAAAGCTACACCAACTCTTTCCCTTGTATCACCCAAAAGAGCTCCACCAACTTTGGCTGCTCATCCATGGAGACTCAACCCACTGTTTCAGAGAGACCCACAAAGCAGCTCAAGACCAGTGACCACTGGTCTTCCCCTCCAGACTCATCTTCCCCAAACCTCCTTTCCTTTGGAAATCAGAACTCTTCATATAGTAATCAACATTTCTTTGGAAACATCATCACGGGAGCCATGAAGCCCAAGGATGAATCGATTTCGCCGACGACGTCGAATCTCCAGTCTGATCTTTTGATCTCTCAAGGAGGGTCTTTCATGGATCCTAGCTATGGAGGGGAAGCTGCACCAGGGCAAAAGAGGGGAAGCCCCTTGAGTGGAAAGCCTCCACATACTCAGGACCATATTATAGCTGAGAGGAAGAGAAGGGAGAAGCTTAGCCAAAGGTTCATTGCTCTTTCTGCTATTGTCCCAGGCCTTAAAAAGGTACGAATTTCTTTTATTAATTTCTTTGTCATAACTTGTTTATATCTTTTGTTCTAAGCAATAGATACATCTTATCTTACAACTAGAAAATGATTATTAACTAGCCATAGAACAAAATCATCAACTTAGCTGGTGCCGTTGCACTTGGTCTAGAAAGCTAACATGGGCAAATTGTGATAAAAATTTCATCCCTTTATGCTAGTACTCTTTTTATGCATGCTAATAATTTTGTACTTTGTCAGTCTATCTGTTTATATGTTCCCTCTTTTTAATTTGTTTTAAATGAGCAACAACTTAGCCTGGTGCAATTATACCGTTTTAATTTGTTTTTAATCGTGATAAACTTGAAGTTCTATATCAATTCTTCATGTTTAATTATGATGACCATGATGATATGATTGCAGATGGACAAGGCGTCTGTGCTGGGGGATGCCATTAAATATTTGAAGCAGCTGCAAGAGAGGGTGAAGGTGTTGGAGGACCAGACTGAGAAGAAAACCATGGAGTCTGTAGTGTTTGTGAGGAAATCTGTGGTGTCCATGGAAGATGACACCTCTTCCACCGACGAAAACTTCGAAGGCCGGCCGGACGAGCCTCTGCCGGAGATTGAAGCTAGAGTTTCAGAGAAACATGTTCTTATTCGAGTTCACTGCGAGAAGAGGAAGGGAGTTTTGGTTAAGACTTTGGCAGAGATTGAGCAGCTCCATCTCTGTGTTACTAGCACTAGTGTCATCCCCTTTGCCAATTCTGCTCTTGACATAACTGTTGTTGCACAGGTAAATATATTATACATACATGCCATCAATTTCTGATCATTGTATATATACATATGTTTATATACCTTTGCATTGATAATATTTTTACGATAAATGTGTTTGATAATTGAGTGCAATCTCATTTGATTGAAAACACAAACACAGTTATAGAACATCCTCAGTAACATATATAATATGGTATTAAAAACTAAATTTTATGTGATGTCTTAATATATATATTGATCAAATCCTTCGTACTTCTATTTTTCTGATTTTTAGTTCCCATATTTTACATTTTCATTGAAAATTTTATCATGGAGTTAATAGATGCATGCACTTATTAATACGGAGTAGTATTCTTGGATCAAAGCATGCATTTCTTTCATATATATATATTGAAAAATTAAGAACAAAGTACGTATGTGATGTTTGATTGGTGATGTCCATGGCACAGATGGAGGAAGAGTTCGGCATGACAATGAAGGATCTGGTTAGGAGACTTAGAACAGCTTGCACCCAGTTCATGTGAAAAACCCTAATTGCAAGGTGCCCAACACATAATCAGAAGGTGGTGGAGGCAAAGATATCTATATATATATATCTGCATATATATGTCTTCAATCTGTGAAGGCCATTAGAAGGTCCAAATAACTGGAAGACTATTCATAGAACAAGAATGTTTTGTCTTTCTCCTTTATCGGTCACTGTAAGCTCTGGAACTTGGTCTCTCTAGCTAGGATGCATTAACCTTTCCTTCTTATCTGATGCCGTCTACCTTTTTTAGAGAGAACTTATTTGGAGATGATGATCAAGATGCCTTAATCTTTCTTTAATTTTCTCTGGTTTTGTGAACTTGTATGACAAGACTTCTTTTTTTCTCTTAAGTTTGGCAAACAGCTTGGTTGCACCTATCAATTAATCATGATTATGTATGATATAAATATAAAGCTAGTTTAAATGATTTGGTTATGATTTAATTCCAATTTGTGGCTAGCTCTAGTTGCTGCAATATTTGATTTTTTTGTAATTGTTTGATTAAACAATTCGAACGAAACATAAAGCTAAGTTTACCATTTGATGTAATCTGATTATAATCTAAAAGATATTATTTGTCCTTAATTAATTAAAATTCTAGCCTCATTCGCAAAAAACGATCCCTCACGTTTGATTTTGTATGTACGTAGAAAATGAAAGCCACAATTATGATCACGTTAGTTTGACTCAATTTACATTTACCTGCCTTCACCAAATTCTACCCACACCAACGTCGGCAACATGGATTTTATCTATCATGGTTAATTTTTGCATGCAAGATCCATGAACTTATCTGTAAATATGTTTGTGATTAAACTTCATGATAATTTAATTACTTTGTCTTTCTTACCTATTCATAAACAAACGGACTATTTATGATTTATACAATCTGCAGGTAGTGGTGATGAACAGATCGCATGCACCCACGTCTTGTTCATCTTCTCTATAATTTAGACGCAGTAGTCCAGCATGCATGTGTTAATGAACTTGGAACAAAATATCAACAGTATATTAACGACACGCTTAAGGTCCGAACGGCGTCGCATTAGACTTAGCTTAAATTAACGACCTTGGTTTAGGTCCGAACGGTGTTATGTATATTAACGACACGCTTAAGGTCCGTAGCAAATGACACTTAAAATGTCAAATGTAACACCTGGCGTCAATTTAAGGTTATTAGTTAAATTATCATATTTTATTTAAAATTTAAATAGTATAACTAATTTATAGTGAATAAAGTAAGGAATAAAATGACTGAAATTAAAATTGCTCATTGAAAATAAAACAATCTTACAAGTAAAACACAAACACACTATAAAATCATCATACCAAGTTAATTGTCATATTATCTAAAAAAAAGTTACAAGTTGATACATCAGTAACCCAATTGTGAAAAGAGGAGAGCTACCTTTTTTCATTGAGAGCATGTAAATCAGTTTGCTGTTTAGTTTTCGTATCTTCAATTTCTTCTTTGTAATGGGCAGTTGTCCTAATTTTGCTCCTAATATCTACTTCTGCTTGTAATGATAGCCAAGCTTGACTCAATTATACTCAAACTCGTCCTAACTCGATTGGACTTTGATTGAGTTTTCAACAGTAATGTTCAAACTCTAACCCAAAATTAAAATTTATTACTCAAACCCGACTCGAGCTCGAAAATTTTCCCATTGTATTTTAGGGGTATACATACAGAGATAAGTGAGATTTGTGTTTATTTGAGCGGGATGTGGGGCTAAAGCGCTCACTATATTATGTGCTTAAAAATTAAATATTAAATCTTTATCCAACAAGGTTCCAACCTAAGACCAATAAATAAAATAAAAAGTCATATAGCAATAGACCACATAATATTATTTGATGATATAAATCATTTTATTACTTATAAATATATTTACTTAAGATTTACTCCTATACTATATATTGAATCTGGGTTTACCCAGTTAAACTTATTGTACCCCATATCAGTTCAAATTTTGGTATGGTCACTAGTATAGTTTTAAAATTATTGTTATATATACTAGTTTAAAACTACCTCAAATTGGGATAAACAAAAGTGCATGCACCCAAGATTATCTTAAACAATTTTATAAAGAAAATATCTTAATTACATCAATTATATAAAATAATACAAAGATTGCTAGCACCTAAAATGAAAATCATGTTTTTCATTTAAATATGTAACACATGATGTCAATGCTCACATATTTTTCATATTTGTATTAGTCTTGACATATTATTTACTTTACTACATGAAGTAATCAATTTAGTCATTATACATATATTAAAAATTATTGATTACATGCCCACATATATTCTACTTGTCATGCTCGTTTCAATAAAATAAGACTATCTATTAAAAATCTAAAACATTATAATTATTGTCAAGTCTAGTTCAAGGTAAACTACGAGCCAAGTTTGAACTAGAACAAAATTCGGGTAAAGTTGAGTTGAACACCATAGTGCTCAAATTCACCTTAAGCTTGATTTTAACGAGTCGAATTCGAGATTGAGCATCTTTATATAGACTTTCAAGTTCGGCCAAAGTTAAATTCTCACACGCTAGCTCATTCAATTAGGAGCCCCCCTTTATAATCCATCTCATATATATATACTACTCGTTACCCATTTCAACGTAAGACTTTAAGAGCCGGAACCGTAAATACTCATAAGTAGCCATTTTTTAGTTGGTACCTCCGTAAAACTGCAAATGGAGACATAGGCTTGACTCCGATACCATATGTCATGCATTTCGGGTTAATATTAAACTGACTAATTACTCTAAGAAACTTACAACTCATCACTACACTACTCACTGCTCACCGTTAAATCCTAGTCTCGACGTGAAACTAAAACTGAGAATACACAAACGCATATCCCGCAAATACTAAGCCCTCATTAGCAAAATTTCACTTTTCACGGTGGGGTGGAGATGACTCAATGCCAAGTAGAATTAGAAGCAAAACAGAAAGTAGTAAATGCAGACACAAGCAACGGTACCACATTTCCACGTATTAAAACATATGCAACCATTCTAGTAATCGTCGCATATGGTTTAACAAGTCGAACTCACTACTTCCACACAATTAGATAAGAAATCAAACTCCTAACAAGCTCGGGTCTTTACAAGGTGAAACCAAAGTAGCAATGAATAAGGACGTGCCACCAAAGCTTCTCTTAACATGCAAAATGCAGCGCTTAAAGAAAAAGGATATTATTACTAAACGATGACAAATATACTGTAATTTCACTTCATTCTAACTACCAAGAAAAATAAAAATAAGCAAAACTTTTCTTTATACGTATAAGGGAAGAATTTACATTAGGGAAGGCAACAAAACAAGTGGATAGGAGAATTATTAATTGAAAACAGTATACATCATTTAGACAAACTCGGCTCCATCTGTTATATTTTCATCAAGCAGAGGCCTCATATTTGATCTTTCACCCGGGTTTGCACCGCATTCTCTTTCCTCGTGGAAACGATCTACACTGTCGAGGAAGATCCCTAACAAAGGCAAAGGAGGCTACAGTTAGATACATGTTTCAGCACTGATCTGAGTAGAGCGATATTGTCCAGTTGTACAATCAACAAAGACCATTCAAGGTCAGGAAAGCTTCAAATGCTAGAAATTTAAGCTTCCGGCTAGAATCATAGTAAATCACAGTATACATGACATTTTTAGGGCAATGATAAATATGTTAACAGACAACGAAGGCATTTCACATTTACCTCCAAACCATATTAAAGAAGCAAGGACGAAAATGGACGTAAGGATCAAAGCAGTTTCCCTCCAATTGTTAACGTGGTCCTACACATTCACATTAAGGTACAATAAAAAAAATGCACCGACAATAGATTAGATGAAGGCAGGAAAATAAGAGTAGGCTCAAAAGGAAACAATGATATACCTGAAGAACTCCAACTAGAGGTGATGACGGCACATCACCAAAAATATGGATTGAAACAGTAGACAGGGCTAGTGATATAGCTCTCAGACTTGGTTTGACACAATGAAGGCATACATAGTTCACAGGACCCTGTAAACAGATGAATTTCACTCCCACAATTATCAACAAAATCAAATGACAAAACATTTCATAACATGTTAAATTAAGTTACATTCTCAAGTCACAATAACACAACGGAATAAACAACTTACAGTAAATGGACGATGAACCATTAAGCTTACAACCGACAAATATATTAAAATTGATGCAGTTATAATGTATCATCCAAGCAGCTAGGTTGTAAGCATAATGTACATACGAGAGAATAATTACCTGAGTGGCAAATACACACAACTCTCCAACTGAGAAAAGGACTAAAAAGATATACAAATTCTTCGAACAAAATGCACTGAAGCAAAAAATTGCTCCAAGAAAAGTAGCACCAGATAGCAGCTGTTTCAGGCATCAACAACAAAGAATTACAAGGGCATACACAGTTTAAGTTCAAAATGGAGCAGTAGAGCCGAAAACGAGTTTATAAACTACAAAAAGTACATACTGACATAAGCAACATAAATAAAATAAATGGGTGTACATAATAAATTTCAGATGGTCTAACCACTTATCCCAAAAACTCAAGCTACTAGGAAAGGGAATCACTTAACATTTATTTTAACAATCCCCTTACATACAAACAAATTTTTAAGACTTCACGTGGACAAACGCAAGACAAATAGTTTATTGAACACAACATGAGGCAAATTAATATTTCTCCAAGATTATATTGCCAACGATATTCTGCTCTTTGGTTATGATACCATGTAAATTTTAGATGGTCCAACTATTTGTCCTAAAAGCTCAAGCTCTTATGAAAATAAACCACTTAATATTTAACACACATTATGGTTTAACTCTTATATTTTTTATTTACCTTGAAAGCATTTGATATGGTAGACTGCATATGGTCAAGTATAAAACCTCCGGCTAACGTTCCAATGATTCCGCAGATGATTGTTATACCTCCAAACATCAAATCAGCATTGCTCTAGAAAAAAATTCACTAAAAAGTAAGAAGAATAAAAGAGAATAAAAGAAAAGAAAGAAAAAAATAAATAAATTAAATCGAGCAAAAATCAAATGCGTAGCATATAAACACAGCAATACCTACTTATTCCTCAACCATACAGGAAAAATAAACCAAAAATGATCGGCCCTCCCACATTGACAAGATGAAAATGAATAATGAGAAAATTCAAAGAAAGCATAAGATTACCATGTGATAGATGCTGTAACCTGCCTTAGGCCCCCAGTAAGAATATGCTCCAATCACAAAATTGTATGCGATGTAACCTGACAAAATACCAATTCCAAGCATCAAAAACTGCCTAGGAAAAAGTATCCATCGAATATTACCTAACAAAGACAGGCATTGGTAAAAAAATAACATCATTCTTTTTACAACAAAAACTGCTAAAAAAAATCAACTAGTAGCACCACCAACTTATACAAAATATCATACAAAAATACAGTAGCTACAATAATTTAAATCACAAAAGCAGCTATCAGCATGGAAAACTATGAGTAAACATTAAACAAATAAGTATTTATTAGTTTAATTTAAGTCTTCCAATCATAGACCAAGAGGAAAGGTTCTCTACCTAAAACGTTAACTACATACACCTTATCGAGTAAAAGAGTCTTCATGTCATTGAAGAATCCAAAAATTTGATTCGAAAGCTTATTTGCATCTTTTGATCTGCAAAACAAGGGAAGCAATGCACTTGTAACATGCTAAAGAGCAAAGTGAGTGTTCCTTCTAACATCACCAAGTTTCTTAAGGACGTAATGACACGGTTTAGTTATTGTTGAAATTCCATTAATTAGAATTCAAATAGACAAGATATAATAGTTTAGAATAGCATGGACAGATTATGGGGTAAAAATCTGTGTAATCAACCCAATTACCACCAGTATTATTCCTGTATTTATTTATAGACTTTTCCAGGATACAAAGATAACTACAACTCCCACAATAAAACCCCTGATTTATAGCAACAACATTTTAAATTTAAATAACAGGAAGAAACAGTTAACATTCAAATTTGAATTCATCAACAATTATAATTCACTATTTCTTTATTAAGTAAAATTTTGGGTAAAGAAAAAGGTACTGCACAGAAGAGAAATATTTCAGACTAAGATGTGATTAAAAAGGGGGGAACAGAAAGCTCACTGTGAAAGATTCCCATTCAATTGTTTATATTCAGCCCCTTCACTGATTTCTGCTACAGAAGTCATTATACCTGGTAAAGAACTATCTGTTAATCCCCATTCAAATAAATACAGGTAAAGAAACGATAACAACCAAGTACGTAGCTCAATTCAGAGATTGTCCCCAGGAAAGAGTTTATATCCATTTAGTAAATATACGACATGCTCAGTAATGAAATAATGAGAAACTGAGATGGAGCCGGAACAACACCGTGAACTTCAGCACCAATTGCCTCTAATGGTTGCAGTACCACCTTTGACCTGGAAGATGCAAATCCTAGAAAGATGAATTTAAAAAAGTGTCAGAAATCCAATATGATGCAATATTAGAAATGGATAAAAAAGAAAAGACAAAGACAACGCACCTTTCAATTGCAAGGGCTCTATCATAAATCCAAGTAAAGCAAATGGAAGCATTAAGATAGCCTCACCCCAAAATGCATATCTCCAATTAAGACTACTTCCAACCTGATAATTAACCACCAAAACCATTGAGTAAATTTAAAATTTAAATAGAAAAAATTTGTAATTGTGTT
This sequence comes from Piper betle, assembly GCA_033002965.1. Taxonomy (NCBI): domain Eukaryota; kingdom Viridiplantae; phylum Streptophyta; class Magnoliopsida; order Piperales; family Piperaceae; genus Piper; species Piper betle. The sequence continues at coordinate 19,991 of JAURVB010006000.1, read as the reverse complement.
AAGAACAAATGTTGGAGCAAAATTTCACTCCAAACAAATTCTAGTGCTAGCCATCTTACCACGCCACCATAAACATAACCAAGCGCAATTCCAGTTGGTATACACATGTAGAATATTGCAAGCCAAGCTGTTCTCTGAACCATTGCAAGCAAATAAAAATTTTAAATCAAATACAAAATCGTGAAGTATACAACACGATAATGCTACCCACAACACCATTGGCACTGGTTACGCCTTCATAATAACAGAACATTTTTTCATAAATACCTGTGCCTCTGGTGCATTGTCATCAATAAATGGAGCAGCAAGACTTATAAAGGAAGCCTCTCCAACTCCAACCAACCTAAAAAGAAAATTTGGCATGTTGAGTTTTAATTTTTAAATATTAAGCTGCAACTGGCACCCTGACTTTCAAATACTTCACGAACAATAGTAGCCTTACATGCGGCAGATAGTGATGGACCAAAAATTAAAAGAACTGCCACAACCAGCTACAGCAATTGTCCAGACTGACAGCCCAACACCAATAAGTCTAAATGGATTATGGCTGCAGAATAGAACACCAAAAGTTAGTCATGAGATGGATGTAAGGATTGTTGCTTCCAGAGTTTAGAGTCAGCAAACATCCAAAAAAAGAAGTGGCACAGATGATTAACAATGTATGAATTTTTCATCTTTTGAGTAGCCATCCCTCTGAGACTCCAGCTAAGCTCTACAGTATTAAGTCAAAAACCATGAAATCCTTTTTAGTTCTCCATTTCACCTCATCATCATCTAATCTTATCACAGCTAGGCTGGAGTTGACGCCTGGCGGCATGAATTTTTGCAACTTATTTGAGGCTAAAAAATATGTTCACAAGAAGGTAGCCTCTACCAGCTATTTATCAGCTAAATAGTGGCATACAGCATACTAGGTAATGATGATGATATGCTAGTATGCCACAGGAAGTAAAAATGATATTTTGCTATTGGCATGTTCAATGATGATATTATGCTAAATTGGTAGCATGGATGTGACAGTTCACTTCCTGTGAATTGTTTATCACACCAAAAACAAAAAGACGAAGGAAGAAAACTGGCATTTCCATACTGATATAACTAAATTGATAAAAAAAAAAACAAACACATGAATTAGTCTAATGCAGCTATAGAGTGCATCATTACGTTTTTGCCAGTGAAGCAAATATAGGAGAAGCCACTAGAAGCCCCACCATGAATGCAGACGACAGAATACCATCTTCAAAGTAATTCAAGTTGAAGTCTCCCCTGCACAAAATTTTAAAATGAGACATAGTACTATCAAAAGCACATTTAAATAGCATCATCTACTAAACGAACAAAGCTATTAATTCACCTTTCTTCATTTTCTCTTTTACTAAAGAAAATATGTCCTGAATAAAGCCTTTCAGCATATGTTCACTGAATTGATTTACTCAACAATTTTTTTCTAATCCTTCACAACAAGCTTTTTCCATAAATTATGAAAGGACACATACACACACACCACTTACTGAATCCCACTTCCAGAAGTGCAAATTCCACTATCAGAGCAAGTTCTACGACTCCCATTGACACCATTGCTGGCTATAGCACCTCGGTCAACATAGTTTAACAAGTTAATTACACAAAAGATTATGAGTAACCTGCAAAGACAATATCTAATATCAGCACCATAAAAGCAATAATTAACATAAGCACCATTGTCCACAATTACATAATTCAAGCTATTAAGCCTACTATTAATAAAAAATACTTCTCCCTTTTCAGAGTTGTCCAGAAATCAAATTGCAAGCAAGGAAATATAGGACTGTCAAACATGTTCAGCAGAAGTTATCCATACAAATAATGGACATATATAAGGTACTCAATAAATAAACACATATGGCCTAAACTATTGGATTATTATTGAATCCCCACTTGATTCTTGATCTTTCTAAGATCTTTCCTTGATCATTATAGCTCTTCCACAGCAAAGACAGCAATCATTTACCACTAGTTTAAAAGAAGAACAAAAATTGCAATAAGAGATCCTCTCAAAATTTCAAATCTAACTCTGATTATATGGAGTTCAATAACTCATTAAGTAGATAGAGAATTACATTCACTGTCTAATTTCAAATATGTTGAACATGAGTTACACCAAATTCCTGATTAATCAAGGAAAAAACAGGCTATCATTCTACAATGCACAAGCTGAAAGCTGAGTATCTGACAAAACGCAACAACTTTACAAGTTGATTCTCACAAACTCCAATTCATACTTCTTACTATTTTCTTCCTTGTCAGTAGTCAATAGCTACTTCTCTCAAAATAATCCTTAATTTTGGAGCATTATAAATGATAAATGAAAACCTTTAATCCCAAACAAAAGCACCGGCCTAAAATTTAGATTCTATCTATCTTTAAACATCAACAGCGTAAAAAACACACAGAAAAAATAAAAACCACTCCCCTCCTTTTCCACGCATACTAAAAAGAAAGTGCCAAACCAATGATTCTTCAAAAATCAAACCTTGATTCTACCTCCACACGCCACAAAACCCCACTTCATTATTTTTGTCGTTTTCATACTTCTTCAGTGTTTCATCAAAAAGGCCTCACCAGTATTCTCCCTATCTCGTATTAATACTTCACTGTGCAGCACAACTGACAAAAACACCTCCTAGAATTTGAATTCTCTCTTTAAATCATCAATCAACACCATCATAAATTATAAAATAAAACCTCCCCCACCACGTTCACATGCACTAAATACAACAAAACCTGAAAATTTTCAATTTCTAAGCTTCTAACAAAAGCACCTCTCAAATTTGAACTCTCTCTCTCTCTCTCTCTAAACCATCAACAGCATCAGAAATCAAAGAAAAAAAAACACCTCTACCATTTTCACATGTATTTAACACAAAAAAAACCTGAAAATTTTCAATTTCTCACAAAAACACCACCTAAAATCTGTATTCTCTCTTCAAGCCATCAACAGCAACAGCAATTAACACCCCCTCCCCCTCTCTTTCGCATGCAATTAACACAACAAAACCTGCAATTTTATCAATTTCTCACAAAAGCACCCCCCCCCCCATAATCTGAATTCTCTCTCTAAACCAGTAACAGCATCAGAAATTAAACAAATAACAAACCTCCCCCACCTTTTTTCACATAAACCAAATATAAACAAACCATGCAATTTTTTTCAATTTCTAGCAAACCAAACATTGCTCCCTACCTCCACACCTCCACCGTGCCAAGCACCCACCTTTCCTGCGCAACAATTTCTACAACACATAGTTCAACTCTAATTGACACAAACAAATCCCGATTTCCCCAGCAATTCCACCCTCCACCCACACTTCAAGTCTTACAAGATCAAATTTTTCGAAACAAAAAAGTAATAAATAAAGAGAACATATCATTCATACGTTTTGGGCGTGAACCACGACGGCCGGTCGGGATCCCGGCGGGCCGCCATCTCCGACGAGCGGCGGAGCAACGACGAGGAGAGAGATGATGGGAGTAAAAAAAAGGTAAGAGTAGAGAAGAAGAGAGTGGCGGAATGGCAGGTGGTATGTTTTGGGAAACGATTAATATTTAATGTTTGATATAATTAAATTATATATATAATTTTTTATTGATTAATAAAATAAATTATAATAAATTAAATTAATTTTTAATTTCTTATTGAATAATTAAATTATGGTATCTCGAAAATAGATTTTTATTTTTAAAATAAATTTTATCTAGTGAGATAAATTATAATAAATTGGTTCATTTTTCATTAGAAAATGACTATTATTTTTTTATTAATATGAGTAGACTAGTTTAATAATATTTGAAAGTGATGTCTATTGTTTGAAAGCCTAAACAGCTCTTTTCGAATTGGATTAATGGATCCAATTTGAGTTCTTTGAAATAGTTTGATTTAATTTTAGGCTAGTGAGGGTGATCAGGGTTTCTATTTAGTCTGAATATATATGTAAAAATATGTCCTGATTGATATTTTATTATATCTTATTAGATTTTGTATTGAAGTTTTTCCTTTTTTTGAGATGGATTGAAATTTTTTAGCTTAACTTAAAAGTTTGGAATTTTATTGTATTTGATTTGGTTTAATATTAGTTGGATTTGATCCAATTAGACTAGTCAATGGATCTTATCCCATCTTTTTGAATAATGAATTTGAATTTTACTTTAAGTCAACTTTACTTTTACATGAGTGACTTAGACTTAAGACTAGTTTTTAAACTACATTTAGATATATCAACCCCCTTATATTAAAGCATTGAGGTTTTTAACTCTTATGGCATTTCAACCTTTTTTGTGTTCTGGTTGATTTGGGCCTCATAATAGTTTTATGGGCCCATGTATGGACTATGCATGTTCGTAGACGGAGGTGATCAAGGAACATGACTCGTAAATAGATACTTCAATTGTGTAGATGAACTCTCCACAAAAGAAAAGATTTAATTTGACCTAGTTGATTTGATCTCTACGAATAAAATTAAAAACTTTGTTTCACAAAATAGGAAAAGTTGAGGATTTTTGGGAGAGAATTGTGGATATTCTAATGGACCTCTACACCTATAAATAGAACTCCATTCGATAAAAAAGGAGAGAAGAGGAGAAGAAAAAAGAGAGAAGAGAATATCAATGTATGTACTCATGTACTTTTGAAAAATTTGAAATAAAAAGTTTTTATTTGTGTGATTCGGTCATCCAATCACACGATCAAATTATCTTCTATTAATCTTCTACTTATTTTGTTCTATTTATATTTGTTTCTTCAACAAGGGCACCTTGATTGCATCCCGATTCCTTGTTTGAAATTATCCATCATCATGCAATTTAGTGCCTAAACATTTGTCGACTCCACTCGGAACCCGATGAAGGCAACAGTGTAGTTGACACCATTTACTAGAAGAATGGCCGCGAAGCAAGGATCTTCTTTTTGAGTGAGTCGGCATCGCGAGATTCAGCTACATTTGAGCCGCATTTGCCCCATGACTGATCGGAGCAAGTCTGTCAAGTAGAGGAGATGGTTAGCCATTCCTCTACTTCAGATTATCAAAACCTTTTTCAACAAAGCGTTGGGAGTGCATAGAGGATCAAAGAGCGGATTCAAAGACTTGAAGTTTTGCTCGAGAAAGTCATGCGAAATACGGCAAGTTTGACATTGAGTGATGGAGATCGTTGCCCGGTGATGAGTGGAGATTGCGAAGTGGTGGAGGAACAAATCGTCGTCAAAGAAGACTTTCCCATCACGACCGCTCCAATCCCGACTCCCCTAGTGTCGCCTCCTGACGTGGTTGCAGACACCGCTCCGGCGACGAGATCGATGCAAGCTCATGCAGGATTTGTTCTCATCCATTCTTCATTTTGGCTCTCCAGGAATCATGGTAATAGCCCTGATCAACCTCCATTCTCTTTTATGATACCTCTATGGTATTATCCTTGAGTGAATTAAGGACCACAAGCCTTGCCACAATTCCTTATTATTGCTGCAACTCCAACACAATCATCTCACGCAGCAACAAGTGTTGTCACACCTGCAGTTCCCATGGAGAAACTGCCTTCCACATTCACAACAGTTCAATCAACATTGATGATATAACACCCTGTTTCAGTTCACCCGTGAACCAGCCCGAAAATATTACCGGCAACCGAACAGTTGGCTAATCTACTTTATTCGGTTAATCCGACCCAAATCTACCATCAACGTCTTAAGATAGTAATGACACATGCAAAACTTGGATGAGATGTTTGGGTTTTAACATTGTCCTACATGCATGCCATTATGTGCAAACAAGTAAACAAATAAACCAAATAAACGAAAAATTTAAAAGAAATATCTATTCAGAAAAATAAAATGGACAAAATCTCCCCTAAAAGTGCAATAGGGGTCACCCTATCAATAATAAACAGTATATATTTATATCAATAAAAATTGAAAACACCATCTAAACACAACATGATTTTCACATTCTAGTTATCTTCGCTCCATAGCGCACCCACCCTGTTCATTTTCAACTCTCCATTTGCATTCACATGCATAATATCTATAATAGTTCATCAAAAATATCATTTAAATTTATTATTCACACAGTTTAATACATCACTAATTACAGTTGGCAAGTACATTTGTGCGTGATTTAGTGCTGCTCTTCCGCCCTCCCGGTAGAGCTCATTCCTCGCGATTCTCACTTGCATATATAATAAAAATATGTTAGTAACGAGCGTTACCAATCCAGAAATAACTAATATCAATCTGACACAAGAGAGTTGATCCTCCTGTTGAATAAAAATCTTATATACTCTTCTTCAAGAACTTTCACAAGGGCAGTAATGGGAGCTGTCGACCTCGGGCGTAAGCATCCCCTTTTCATATCATTCTCTTTCCTTGGACATTTAAACTATCCCTTTGCGTGGGAAAATCATTCTCTTTCTTTTCTTTCTTCTCAACCTTTTACACCCTCCGTATTACTTTTGGCCCTGAGTACAGAGGCATAGTACTATTAGGCATGCACCTTTAGTACCCTTTTACGCCACAATTCTATACATGCACTACACAACAGTACTTGTAAATCTCCACACTTTTCTAGGTTTGAGGACCTCAAAGGTGGAGTTATCAGGATCCCTCAGGAATGGAGTGGACGCTCACCAGTTCTAGAGCCCGCTTTGATAAATACACGCGCTATCTCAAGACGTGGCCGTCGATTTCCCTCATCACACATCTCATTGAAAACGTAAAAACTATGTATACATAGACCTGGGTAGGGATTTCACTATAATAGGCCGAAGGCATCGTGAGCTGGATTTGAGTTTCGAAAATAATCTCGAGGGATCTCATCCTCGAGGGTTATTAATCTGGAAAAAATACGATCGGCTAAATGGCCCGTGTAGAGTGGGATACGATAAATCCACCTCTCGGCACGTCCTCTTTCCTATTCTAAACAAAATACGATAAAATGAGACAATAAATCGAGAGCGAGTCCTTGTGAGATCCCTTAACTTAGTCCCAGATCTAATACCTACTCGGTAAAGATCTTGTTTATAAGTGAGAATGGACTATTGATCTTTAACTTGGTTAACCACTGTTGACGAAATGACTTAAGCCTGTTACATTGTACTTTGGGCCTATTACGTTGCACTTTGGGCTGAGTCATTACAGGTGGTATCAGATCAACCTGGTTCCGTATTAGATGGTGGGTTGCACTACAGACATTGGCTAAGGTTGCCGGTCATGGGCCAGAGAAGAATGTGTGCTGAAGCTAACAACAGAAGCTGTGTGTAGGAATTTTGGGGATGAAAGTTCCTAAGGTGGGTGGATTGTGAGATCCCTCAACTTAGTCCCACATCTAATACCTACCTGGTAAAAATCATGTTTATAAGTAAAAATGGACTATAGATATTTAACTTAGTTAACCACTTTTAAAGAAATGACTTAGGCTCATTACGTTGCACTTTGGGCCGGGTCGTTACAATCCTAAATGGATCTAGTAGATGCTCTAAGCGTGTCCACGCCCCTAGGCGGCGAACTCACACTCCGTACCTACACATTCAATTTAGAAGCTAATATCCGCTAAATGAATGATGCATCCAAACTCATCATGAACATCACACTCACAACACAATCATCATCCATTAACAATCAATAATCATCAATGTAAAAGTAATTCTAACTCATCCTATTCATGTCAATTTTATTATGTTTTTCTAAGTTACGTTGCAGTCGATTAGCATACTCAGATTTAGTTTACCTAATTAGATCACTAGCATTCATTTACTTTCAATCAAATCATGTAAATCTTTACTTCATTCACAATCAGACATTTATCACATTAATTAATCAATCCTAGCATGTTGTGCTAATAATTATCAATTTTAAATAATTAAATCAGAGGTAATTATACCTCACATCATCGGCAATCAGCGACGGTCTGGGTTTCGTCGCACGTCTCGAAGTTTGAATTCGGCACTCGGCGGCGTCTGAAGTTTGATTAGGTTCGACTGGATGAGTTCGGTGATAGATCTAGCGAATTCCAGCGAATCAAGTTTTTTGGCGGGTTCCTACGGGTTTTGATGGTTTTCTGGCGGCTTTCCAATTATTTTTCGATGACAGTTAACGGCGGCTTTCCAACGATTTTTAGGTTTTAAGGCTTTAGCTTTATTGCTCGATCAAATAATTTCGGATTAATCTTAACTTTGATTGTATCTCTAAATTTGTCATTTGCGTGTAAGATCCTCTAATTAGTTAGTCTCGTATATAATACTTATCAAAGTAAGATCAAATATATTATTTCGATAACTTAGTTATAAATTATTATTAAAGAATAATTAAGCCTATCGGTGTGCATTTAGATTGGGTTGTTATTTGTGCTGATATCTGCTTCTATTTTAGACTTTATTAAATCCTTTGAATGTAGTGTGAAAGAAATATAAATGATATATAATTTTAAATGACCAAACTTACTAAAATTAGTATATATATAATATATTCTTTTAAAAAATTAATACTTTTATAATATACTTTATGTTTAAATTAATTATGATAACCTTCAAGTGGCCTACCTATATAATGTGCAATGACCAAAGGAATTTCCCCCTTTCTCTTACCCAGGAAGGGAGAAATTCTTGGTACTCGTAAGAAAGCACGTGGATAGGCATACAAAGTAATTATAATTATTTTGCATTTTAATTAGATATAATCTCGTCTAATATGTATACAGAATAATTAATTTAATACTATTAATTTTAATTTAAAATACTTAAAATATATATATTTTTAGTAAAATTTAACTATTTAAAAATTTTCATATCTATCTACACTACTTTCTTGCAACCAAACAAGTCCAAAATTAGTGCAAGCGACAACCCTTTTATCATGTACGAGCTATTTTCGTTTTCATCCATCATATTAGCCCCTTATTTCAATTTTAACCCAATAACAAATTCCCATCAGTTCACCACAATCACCATCTCCCTCCGTATCTCTCCCTTCTCCCTCACACCGCCATGAAACGGCATGTCGTCGAGCACAACAAGCTCTGCATTGCCAAAAGGCTCCAAGCATCACTCCTTTCCAAGCCCCATGCACCACTACCCTCCCCCTAAAAAACCAAATGCAGGCCGTCCTACCTCTACCTTCTGCAGCCAGGTCATCCTCGCCATGGTCAAGCACTACCCTAACCAATCCAAGCTATCTACTGCGGTGCTGGCCCATTGCCTCCGACCTCATCGAGTGGCCAGGGAGGCGGCGTTCTGGTCCCGCCTGGCAGGCGCCCTCAACGGAAACTGTAGCAGCTGCTGCTGCTCCCGTCCCACCGCGGGGGTGCTGGCCATGCTCGCCCACTTCGGGTCGACCTCGGACTATCGACCAACGGCTTCTTGTGCCCCGCCACCACCGCTGGCGTCGCTCACAACGATTAAAGGCTAGCAGTAAAGAAGATTGGTATTGTTCCATGGGTACGGGGTGTTGACTAGGGTTGTCCAAAAACAAGGGCGCCGCGCCACGTCCACATCATCGTTCTCGTCCGGGCTATAGCTATATATAAATTAGAGACCGCCGACACGGATGCCGGGCATTTTTTCAAACGCTTTTGCGGATACTAAAATAGTGCCAGGACGAGTCATTTGGTACACTTTTTGCAAACACTAAAATAATGACAGGACTGAACATTTCGTGGGTTCGGTTAAAATCAAATAGAACGGCGTATCCAATTAACCGAATTGAAGCAGTTTCTTTAACCAAATAAAAATTAAAATACAATAGATAATTAAACTTACCAAACCAAATTAATTCGATTTAGTTGGTTTTAATCGAACTCCAACCAAACTAACTAAAATAATAAATGATGTTTTCTATTATTAGTACTGTTCACATTAATTATTTTTAAGTTTTATGTATAAAATAAAGAATTGGTAGTACATCTTAGGGGCTAATTAAAAACTTATCAAGAAAAGTTAAATGAATAATGTTCTAATTTGAGAGATTGAATATTATTTACACAATATATGATATATTAAACTTTTATTTCTTACACATACATAAATAAATAAATAATTTTCAATAAGATGAACCACATTAATGATTTTATGAAGCTTCGTTATATATCAAAGGGGAGGGGTGTGCTTTCGGAAATTTCTGCCGAAAGTTTGTGGCTGATTCCTTGTGAGAATCAGATCCCTGCAACAACCTGTCGGAAGTTACAAGGCGAGTAGTATCTTTACTATTCCAAAGTCTGGGATAGAAAGACATACTGCTCAAGTAGTGAAATTCTTTCTTCTAAAGAAGAGAGGTTGTGACAGCGGAGGTAGTTTGTATTTCATCTTCCACAGTGACTACTGGGGTGATGATTTCTTTATGTGTATTTTTACTAAAGTAATCTTGTAATCTTTGTAAAGTATCAATAGTTTTAGATCTTAGATGTGATCTAGGATATGTATTTTTGATGTACTGTCTGAAATTCATCAGATCAGTTGCCAAGTTGGTAAGATCAGAGAAATCCTCTGGTCTTGTTGTTGTTTTACTCTTGTATAAGCCTGTAGACCTCTTAGGCATATTTTTCAAGTCTGGATAGAATTATCCAGTAAAGTGAAATCACCGCAGTGATTTTTAGTATGTACAACATTATGTTGATTTGTAGTACGAGCTTGCACTGCTCTGGAGTAAGACCCATTCCAACAAAGGGCTAAGTTATAATTTGGGCTGAGCCCTGTCGCACCCAATCTGAATGGACTGTACCAGTAGTTGTGCAAGTAGTTGTGCTAAGTAGTAGTGCAGCATATCCTGCTTAGTTTGTGCCAGTTAAGTAAAGACTCTTTAATGTGCCAGTCTTTTTAAGTTCTACTTAGTATGTGCAGAGAGAAAGAGTGTGGTCTCTTGGACAAAGAAACCGTCATTCCCCTCGACCGTTGGCATTACCATTACTACGGGAAGGCAAGAGCAGAAAAGTTCCTTCCTCAGACTCAACTAAACTTATCACACAAATCATAATAGGATGCCATAGATCCATACTAGAAAAGGATTCTTACTTGTCACACGAGGAGTCCTCACAGCATTTACGGTAGTCAAGCCCTTCAAGTCAAGCCGGAAATATTTCCCACCAATACGCCTTCGCCTTCACTCATCAACGGCATGCGGCAACAAAGGGAAACCAACAGCGACCTCAGGCGACGAAACCCAGCTTCTTTTGGATAGCTCTCCTAGCTCAAGTGACGTTCAGAGTACCTTTGACCTTCTGGGTACCAGGTGCCTATGTATGAAATGTAGTGATAAGAGTAGTGAGCTGAGAAGGAAACTAGTTCCTACTCAAGCCCCATGTAGTAAGAGGGTAAGCCTCAGGCTTTGGAGAATGGCGGAGAGAGTTTAGCCAAGAAAGTTTGCAGAACACATTTTGTATATCTCGCTCTGTATTCCGCTCTATATTCCGCTCTATATTCCGCTCTATCTTATCTGGCAGTGTATGGAGTACCAGATATATAGGCCTTATTACAAACTAGTTATCATAACGGATTCAAGTCCGAGAAAAAGTACAAGATAAGGCGGCCGTCTAAAGAAAGACTTATGCGCGCACTTACCGCAAAATTACAAAAGCAAGAAAAAGCAAAGGCGGAAAGAAGAGATTCCCCAGGTCATGGTGGCAACGTGTGCGCTTAAAAACCACTTCCTAGACAGGAATCTTATCTCTACGCTTATTCCACACATAATTTACATAATAAAGAGTGGAGCAAGAAGCAAATGGGTCCACCACTTACTTCCGCATTTATTTGTAAATGTGACATCCACTCACCTGTCACATTTTGTTGAGTTGTGCTCCACTAGAGTCTACATCTCTTTTGTGGCTGTGTCGGCTTCTTCTTTTTCTGTAGTTGGGTTGTTAATTGAGTGTTGATCCTCGTAGTTGTTGATGGATAAATCCTGTGTAATGGGCCTTGAGTTATGGGCCGAGTTGATGCTGGATTCAAACTCTGCCTCATAGTCTTCAATTGCCCTCATGTATTCCAAGGTCTTCTGGTCTCGGAATTCTTTGTCAAAAGGTCTGATGTAGCTTCCAAAAGTTCTGGGCCAGAAGAGTCTGAAGTTTCGTCCTTCTGCCACCAAGTAATACTGTTTTTCTTCTCCATTGGGGAAGCCGTAGTTATAACCTTGTATATTGGACCGAGCCAATAAAAGTTGTACTGGAAGGGGAGAGTTAACGCCAGTAGCATTTCCCAATCCACATATTCATCTAACATCTGCTTTGGACCTAAGTCATCTTCAGTGCAGGAGTCCAAAACAATGTAGGCCTTTGATGTGTCAATCAGTTTACCACTGTCGTCAAAATACGGTGGTGCTGATTCAAAGTGAAGTCTGACCGAAGAGTTGGTCTTGAACAGTAAATCTTCGACTGGGCCTTGAAGTGCTCCAGGAAGATATTTGAGCCCATCCTTGTTGGACAGAACTATGTTCCTGATAAATCCACATTCAATAAGAAGTAATGGATCTATCTTTATGTCATCGAATGTTAACTCAGAAAACCAATCCAAGTTAATATCGATTTTCCTAAGGCAATATATCATCCGGCATCTGCATGATGTATATTCCTTGCATGTCGCAAACTTCATGTAACATTTCCTTGTGTAATCGAACTCTGTTTCATACGATACATAGTATGTTGATGTGTTTTGCTTGAGCCAACCATCATGGGCATACCTCAAGAATTTGCAAACTGTAGCCACCTTCTCCAAAGTGAAAGAACCGGCTGATGTCTTCTTTGGAACCGCAGTCTGGGGTTCTTCATGTAGAGTTGGGCTAACTATGAAAGAAGGCCCAACTTGTTGTCTCAAGTCATCAAGTGCTTGCTTTGTTTCATAGTATCCCTTGTAAGTCGCTCTAGGGATTTCTGATATAAGTTGTTGGATTTCATTCCAAGTCTTGTATATGCCAGCCTGGGGTCCGGAGAATAAGGCGTAGCATGAAAATTGTTTTCCCAAGGGCTTCTTCTGAATCCTGGTGAAGTAGTGTGTAAGGGCAAGAATTGTCCTTATCTTCTCATGTGCAGTTGGACTCTTGATGTTCCAAATGTTGTCAATCAAACACTTCTGTGGAATGTCCAGAAGCATCCGATCGTTGAACAGATACTGTCCTCTAGTACCTTCATAGTTGTAAAGTTGTATAGCTCCAAATTGGCATTTGGAGTTTCCTTGTTCCTGCTTGTTGGAGGATGAGGAAGAATCAGATGAAAACTGATTTTCCTTAGTATGGAAGGGAGTAGTAGGTTCGGTGTTGAATACCGAAGGCCTTGTTTGGGTAGTACCTCTGTAAAGAGATTGTTGATAAGTCACCTGAGGTCTCAAAGAGATTTCAGGAGTAGTGCCAGGAGTGCCAATAGTTGAAACACCCTGAGTAGTAATAGGAAGTTCAGGGCGAACGCTCCTATTTGTTTGAAAAGTAACTCTTTGTTTGTTCTTCTTCATTGCTGAAAATGAAAGAAAAGTGTTAGAGGTATTTGTATACCGTTCATGCTTTTCCCAAAGCATCAGGGATAAACGGATTTGATATGTCTTTACCGGAGCCGTTTGCTCACGGACTAGTTGAAGTTTTGAATTCCAGTGGAACTGGTACTTCAAAAACCTTTGTAAGATTTTTGTACTAAGGAATCTGAAAACCTTATGTAATATTTTTGTTAAAGGGAATATGAAAACCCTATGTAATATTTTTGTCAAAGGGAATATGAAAACCCTCATGTTGAGTAAATCTCTCGTGATAAGTAATCTGCAAGAGAGTTGTTAGTGCCTTTTATATGTTCCCAGTTTATAATCAAACCGGTAGTGATGATGGCATTTTGAAACTTCAACCATCGCTTGGCATTCAAACCTTTCTGTTTGCCTTTCAGTTGTTGACTATATTTTACTATAGCCTCGCAATCTGTTCTAAGAGTAATTTCACTCTTACCTGTTATGTATAGACTAAAAGTCTCAAGTGCATATATAACTGCTAAGATTTCAAAGTCTAAGCTAGTCATATATCCTGTTTGTTCTTTATACTTGCCACTGCCGTAGCGACAAATATTTTCACTTGTTTTGGGTGAGTATTTATTAGGTTTACTGAGGAGAACAGCTCCCCAGCCAGTTTCACATCCGTCACATTCTACTATCAAGTAGTCTGTGTCCAGAGGAAGTGTTAAAGCGGGTAGTGTTTGTACTAGCCGTTTTATTTGTTGAACAAGTTTAACATCTTCGGAGTTGAAGTGTCTTTGTCCTGTTTGGGAAGTTTTATTATACAGTGGTCCTGTAATTTTCCCTATGTCTTTTATGTAATGTCTTGCATAATTCAGTAGTCCTAGAAAAGATCTTAAATCCTTAAGGTCTTCTAGCTTGTCTGGAAAAGCTAAGAGCTTTGTACATATGTGAGGTTGTAAGGTTATCTTACCATTACCTATATCTGTTCCTAAGAAAGAGATCTTAGTTTTGTTAATTTCCATCTTCTTCTTGGAAATTATAAGTCCATTTTGTTCCATTAGTGATAGAGTCGTGTAAAGGTGACTCATGTGTTGTTCTTGTGTCCGAGAAAACACCAGAACATCATCTATATACACACAGATGAAGTTGTACTTTCCAAAGATTGAATCCATCTTTCTTTGGAAAACCTGTGGAGCAGTCTTAAGTCCAAATGGCATAACAAGCCATTCAAAGTGACCATCTGGGCAACTAAAAGCTGTCCAGGGTATAGAGTCTTCATGCATTTGGATTTGCCAAAAGCCTGATTTCATGTCAAACTTAGAGTAGTACTTAGAATTTTGGATTCTGTTTATAAGTACTTCCTTTTCAGGAATTTTGTAACCGTCTTCATTAGTATTATCATTCAGACGTTTATAGTTAAAGACCATTCTAGATTGGCCTCTTTTCTGTTCAGATCCTTTATTAACAATAAAGGCTGGTGATCTGTGTCTAGATGTTGAAGGTCTAATAAGTTTCAAATCTAGTAGTTGTTTGATATGCATTTTGCACTCATCTTGTTCCCAATTAGTATATTTCATATCCGCGGCTTTGATTGTCAAGTCCGGGTTTATGATGTCAAGTTTACACTTAATGTTGTTTTTATCCCAATGTAGTATAGGATTTTCTCCTATTATTTGTAGATTTTCAAGTTTTGTGATAAAGTTTTGTATGTCATATGATGTGTACAGACATCTAAAGATTCTGCTTGTGTGTACTAAATCTTTAGCAATTTTCTTACAATTGCCTTGGATCTCACATGTGCAATCATTTTGTATTGATTCATTGTATTCTTCCAAAGTTAGGATTTTTGGTTCATAACTATGGGTGTCCTTGTTTTCGCGTTTTCCGGTTGTGTTACTGTCACGACGCTTCGTTCGCAACTCTGATAAAATTTTTTCATCTTGTAAGTTTTCAGAAATTACCGGGGTAATTGTTAAGTTTTGAAAGTGTAAGAGGTAGTCTTGTGTAATAAGACATCCTCTTTCATCATGTGTTAAGAAGTTGAGTCCTAGAATAACATCCATTCTAGGAGAGTTCAAAGAATGTACCCACATTCTTTTGATGGTTGTAACTCTTCCATAGAGGTTACAGTTGTTTAGTAATTGTATTCTGGGATTCGAAGTGTAAGTTGAGATTGTGTTGGCTGTTCCATCAAACTGCGTGGAAACAGCTGGAGTTTTAGCATATTGTATTAACTTCTCGTCAAAGTGTCTTTTGAAGAAGTTAGTATCTATGTATGAGGTTGTACTTCCGTTGTCAACAAAGGCATTTGTTACAACTGAAGTATTTCCTATTGTAATTTTAGTCCACACTTGTAGTTCCAACAAGTTGTGGTTACAGGCAGTTTTTCCTGTAAAGTATCCATTTGAAGTACCTTCTGATTGTATCTCATTTGTACCTAAAAATTCTTTTAAGTACTGTTGAGGAGTTTTAGTATCGACATTGTTGAGTTCTTCGAGTGTCAACAATCTGTCTTCTATGTCTTTAAGTCTAGCTTCTAGGTTTGTAATCCTAGAACTTGTAAGTCTATCTGTTTTAGAATGTGTAGAAGAAGGTATAGGAATATCTTCTTTATAATTGTCTTTAATGCAAAACCTGCAAGCTTCTTTCTTGCATTTTTCGCATTTAGCTCTGTTGCACATATCAGGAATATATCCGCATATGTAGCATGTGTTTGTTTTAGAACCACTATTAGGAGTCCAAATATGTTGGCAAGTTCCCTTATCGAAACTTGTTGCAGTTGTAAACATCATAGATGTTTGTTGTAGTAATTCACCTAACTCGTCTAATTCATTAGAGAGAGGTATTTTCTCTGTGTAACCATATTTGGCTAGGTAATCTACCGAGTCAGCTTGGTTTATAGTGTTTATGAATGAATAGTCATTCATATTGTCAAAGTCTTCGCTTTGTTCTATTATTGATTGTATAGAGTATATCGAAGATGTTTCCGATACATCTGATGTGATCTCAATCAAATCGAGTTCTGTGTTGTTTACCAAAATGGCAGATTTTGTATGAAGATTTCTCTTCTTTGGACATGAGGAAGACAAATGTCCAGGTTCATTACAAGCATAGCATGTAATAGTGTCTTTATAGGCTTTGTTTTTGTTGTATCGCCTAACATGTCTATCTTTGTTGAGTAAAGGTCTCTTGGATTTAGACCTTTTCAAGTAATACCTCTTCTGAGGTTTAGTTTTGGTTTGTTTTCTATGTAAAACATAGGTCGTCTTTTGGTACTTTGCTGGTCGAAGCACCATATTGTTGTGGTAGATACATTGTGGAGCAGAAACCATGTGAGGATGATTTCAGCATCTTTTGTGTTGCTATATAAGTACATTTTTCCTTTAGTACTTTTATAACATGTTGTAGTCTAATCCCTATATTATTATATAGAGGATTCACTTGTTGTTCTCTCCATTTTTCATGGATTTCTTTTCCTAAGTCTCCAGGGAGTTTAGAGAACAATCTATCTCCAGTTTCCTCAGAGTAGTAGTTACCAGATATGGTAGAAAGTACAAAGAAATCGATTAAGAATTTCTTTATAAATCTCCAATCAAATAGTTGTATTTGTTCTAAATCACGCATAGCCTCAGCTTGCTTCGTGATTAATCCTGTGTTTGCATCATTAGCAGTAATGATTCTATGTATAAGGAAACACCAATTCTTGATGTTAACTCCTTGATTGGCTACCCTAGATACTTCATCAGGGTATTTAAGTTTGAAGCTTTCCCACATTGCGCGGGCAACTTCTCCTAAGTATGATTCAGCTAAGTTGATCATTGCAGTTCCATCTGCAACGTTAGCTTCGTATCGTTCTGCAAAATCTCTATCGACATTTGCAGTCCATTGTACTATATAGTTGTCAAATAGTTGAGGATCCGCCTCAGCTATGTTTAATAGTATTTTGTCACGTGGGAAGTAATATCCCTCGTATGGTTGTCTTTTACCCCTTGTTCTGACTTGAGGATTATCTTGAGTATAAGGTGTAACAGGAACACGGGATGGATATCCTTGTCCTGAAAACTGGTGTGGTCTAGGAACGACCATCTGTCCAGGTGATGTTGCTGAACTTTCAGGGTTCATTTTTGTGTGTTGTGCTAGCGTTAGAGAGCTAGCAGGCTCGCTATCTTTAACACTTTCAGTTTCAGTTAAGAACTTATAGGCTATAATATCACCTATTAAGTTTTTGCGTATGTAAAAACCTTTGGGTTCCTTTCCAAAGATAACTTCTTGTTCATAATGTAGTTGCAGCTCATCTTCTGTGAAGAATTGAGCAATGTCTCTAGTCATGTAAATGTAATCTAGTTCACTCATTCTAGATTTTGATTATGTTCTCGGTTGTATGGTTGACCTGCTCTCCTTGAGAGGTTTAAAGTATCAGATATTTCACTATCTGTATCATCTTCTTTTTCAGGAAGATGTAGAGATTCATATCCATGGAATCTCACCGATGTTAAGTTATGTTCTGGGTTATAGAACATAGAGTGTTCAGTTGGTGTAAGTAATGGACTTGGAGGTCTTAAACTGAAAGTCCATTCGTTACCAGTTAACATTTCCGAAGAAATTTTCTGTGGTTGTAGGAAAGTCGATCCTACAGATGCTATGGCTTCTATAATTTTGTCTGTTTTTAGTTTGAATCTGTGATTCATGTTGTTTGTGGTTTTTCCTAGCATAACTAGGTCAAACTGTATGTTACTTCCTAAGAAGTCATCGTAGCCAACAGTTTTGACTAGGACTTTTATGTATTTGCAAAAGTCTTTTATCGTGAGATAAAAGTTAGGACTCATGTAAATGATTCCTAAGTTGTTGTTCATATCTGTTTCTATCATTCCTATGATAGCTTGTTTAGGATTTGAGTATCTGTCATCATACAAAATGGTGAAGACTTTACCACCAGTATGTTTTCTAGTTAGACCTCTGATTCCAATTACGATTAATCCGAGGTGTATGTATGTATGACCTTTGTTACTGAGTTCTCGAAGAGACTCGTTTGTCATAAGGGTAAAGCGTTCTTCTTTACCCGTAGGTAGTTCTAAAGGAATTAACCTTTGATGTCTAAAAACCGAAGGGTTCATTTGTAATGGCCTAGTGCCGTATAAAAGTTTTGGATTCATGCTATCCAATTGTTTGTTGTTAAAGATCTGTATGGTTTGATCCATTTCTATGATATCTTCCATTTCAGAAGATTGTGTAGAGGACGATCCTCTTCTAAATAGTTTGTCTGTAAAACTAGGAGCCTTAACTATAGTTTTACTAGTCATGTTTCTTTATCCAGGGAGGAGTCCCATAATAAAGATATGTTTTAGGAACATAAGGCTTTATTGCCCTACTGTTACTCGGTAAGTCAGCTATTTGTTTCTCAAGTTTTTCTAACTTGGAGTGTATTTCATCAAGCATTGTTATGATGAAATTTTGTTGTTGAATTTGGATCTGTGAAGATCTTTGTAAGGTGGTGCCATCAGATATAAAATATCCAGGGGCATCCATTTTTGTTCTGTCAGAAGTAATTTGTTTAATTTCTTCTAACCAGTTGCTCATGATTTACCAGTTTTTCATTTGTTCAAGGAAATTATGTAAACTTTGTATTTCCTTATCAAAGTGTAACTTGTTTTCAGTTATCTGAGTGTGTAAAGATTCTATTAAATCTTTCGTAAGTAACTCAATTTCCTTGGGTTTGTTGTGTTCTATCAACTTTGATAGTCTAGTTAAGTCTTTTCTTAGTGGTAAATCTGTTATTTTTATGTCTCTAAAAAGGTTAAGAACTTCTTCTTGACCTTTCTTAATGTATTCAAGTATTGTCTATGATTTGTTTAATCATTCTGTTCTTCTCACCTATAGCGTGAGCTATTGTAAGTACAAATTTTATGGTACTTCTCTTGATAGTGATCTAGAGAATTTCCTAGTGCTGTAATAATGTCGACTAAAGCATTTAGTTGAGCATTATCAGTATGTAAAGTGTGTTTTTAAATGTTTATTGTAACAGCATCTAAGTTTGTACTGATCAGTGGATCTGATCTTTTGTTCTTGGTTAACTTCCAAGTCTAAGTATTCTACTTCTTTAAGTTTATTCATTAAAGTAATGGTTTAACATTCTTAAACCTAGTTGGAGTCTTGCTTTAGCGTCATCTAAAGCATCATATAGTCTAAGTAGGCTAGGAATCCTGCTACACTATATGTTTGTGTCAATTCTTCTGTAAGAATTCGAATTGAGTTTTCTATATCAGAAATCTCAAGTCTAATTTCTGTAAGTTCGTTTTGTAAATTTAAGTATTGTTGTCGCCTGTGGGTTAATCCAGGCATTTTATTTAGTTTAGCACGTATACCTATTAACTTCGGGCTAAAGGTGTTTCGTGTCATAAGTTGTTAAATTTTGTTTCTGTTTACCAGAACCGTAATTTTACTAAAAGTGAGTAAAATTTTTTTTATGGCTCTGATACCAAAGGGGAGGGTGTGCTTTCGGAAATTTCTGCCGAAAGTTTGTGGCCGATTCCTTGTGAGAATCAGATCCCTGCAACAAC
>JAURVB010005999.1:0-12119 GCA_033002965.1 Piper betle | reverse complement strand
GCAGATAAGAAGATGATTTATTAAATGCTAAATTCCTATTACGTATTGATTGTATAATGCACAAATATTTAGTAAATTTGATTTAAAATCAGGATTTTGGCAAATACAGATAAAAGAAGAAGATAGATATAAAACTGTATTTAATGTACCATTTGGACAATATGAATGGAATGTAATGCCATTTGGATTAAAAAATGCTCTATCCGTATTTCAAAAAATTATGAATGATATTTTTAATCCTTATGTTAGTTTTATAATTGTATACATTGATGATGTTTTAATCTATTCTAATAATATGGAACAACATTTTAAACATCTAAATCAATTTTATAAAATAGCAATGCATAATAGTATTGTGTTATCTAAATCTAAGATGGTATTAGTCCAAACTCAAATAAGGTTTTTAGGACATAATATAGAAAAAGGTAGTATTAAACCTATACAAAGAGTTATAGAATTTTTGAATAAATTTCCTGATAAAATATTAGATAAAAATCAATTACAAAGGTTTTTAGGTAGTCTTAATTATATGTCAGACTTCTATCAGGATTTAGCCTTAGATTGTAAATTATTATTTCAGAGACTAAGAAAGAATCCTCCCCCTTGGACCGAAGCCCATACTAAGGCTGTCCAACATATTAAACAAAAGATCAAATATATTCCATGTCTTAGTCTTCCTCATCCTCTTACTTTAAAAATCGTAGAAACGGATGCATCAGATATCGGATATGGGGGAATATTAAAACAAAATATTAATAATAAACCATTTATTATTCGATTTCATTCTGGCTTATGGAATGAAACACAATCTAATTACTCTACTATTAAGAAAGAAATGCTTAGTATTGTTAATTGCATTTTAAAATTTCAAGATGATCTATTGAATGCTAAATTCCTCTTACGCATTGATTGTACTGCAGCGAAATTTATTTTAGAAAAAGATGTTAAGAATCTCGCTTCTAAACATATTTTTGCTCGTTGGCAAGCCTTACTTGCTATTTTTGATTTTGATATTGAATATATTCCGGGTTTAGCTAATTCCTTACCTGATTTTCTTACTCGAGAATTTTTGCAGGGGAATATGGACAACAAGGGCAAAGGCAAAATGCCACTTTATCCTATGCAACCTAAATATTCTAAACATGCACCACCTTTTTACAAAAATTACCCGTTCATGCCTAATGAAGACTCTTCTGATAAACCTTCTTTTAAAAATTTGAGTCCTTATATCCAGAAGCCCATAGTTCATCGTCTTTGTTATTTAGAACAAACTCCTGATATTCTAGAAATGAGTGATCCTTGTGAAGTAGCCAAATATCACTTTCCTCAGTTTTCTCATTATCCTGTTATGTCTGGAAAAACGAGATTCTTCTATGAATGTGTTTTACAGGATATGAAATCTTGTGAATTTACCCATAAGTATGCTGGTGAAGCTGTTGATACAAAATTAAAATATCCTGAGGATTATGAGACGAAGATTTCGTATAGTAAATTAATTATTACTAAAGTTATATCTCTTGAAGAGTATGGTCATCCGTGTCGGTTTACAACATTTTCTCATACAAAACCACCTCCAGGTCTGTTTCCTTCTGAGTATAATTATTGGGATTATGTGGAAGCATTTGATAAAGTCCTCTTATACAATAATCCTAATTCTCAACATTCGTGGTTTATTAGAATGGATTTAGAAAAGCCTTGTAAAATTCCTATGTGGTTTCATCAATGGATTAGTAAATATGGCCCAGAGTTTGAGTATTTGCCTAAGTATTATAAAGGGCAATTTGAAAAGTTTCATCAATTAGTCCATAAATCCTTCAGAAATCCTTTCTATTATTTCTTATTATATTTTCGCATTCCATGGATTTTGTCCTGGAATTTTTGCTTCCACACTTTTGAAGAACAAGGGATTTTAATTTCCTCACTGGCTTATACTATTTTTATCCGTTGGTGGGATAAGTTCACTCAACATTTAACTCTTCCTACAAAAGCCATGTTGTTCGAGCCAGTTCCTGTTCCCTTGGTTCCATCCACTCCAGTGCTCCCACCAGCACTTTCACCTAACATTTATTCTTGGTTTTTGCAGTTAAATGAAGATACTCCAGGAATACCTCATGATGAAGCTATGCGTCTAGCCCATATCCTTCACTCTTATGGTGTTGTTCCGAAAGTGCAAAGACAGATCGCTATTGAGCCTATCGGCAATAATGAGATTTTAGTGAAAGACAAGTTGAAGAAAGATTCTCAATTTGCGCAATCGCCTTGGAGTCTTCAAGATTTACAATGCACACTTTGTGGTAATATTGGCCACACAACGCTTCTTTGTTCTGAAGCTCCAGATGCAGATTTTGATTTTGACCTTGGACCAAAATGTTTTTGTTGTGGTCAATATGGGCATACAACAGTTCGTTGCCCTACTATTGCTAATTCACCATCTCCAGTTCCTTCTCCTACAAAACTGGTTGACAGTCAACAATCATCTTCTCAACCCTTGATAAGTAAAACCTCTCCTTGGAGTACTGTCCAGGTTGATGCTGGTATCTCTGTCCCTTCTGTGTCTACCGATCTGTCTCCAACCACTGTTATTCCATAGGTGGAGCCCACTGATGTTTGTCGTGGACCCCATCTGAAGTTAGTCGTGGACCCCACTCCTGAAGTTAGTTGTGGACCCCATGGGTTACCTGTTACCTAGGTTATCGGTCAACTTACCTTTTCGTGTCTATAAATAAGAACTGAGTTCTCTTTGCATAGGGAGGCTAAAACTTCTCTTTGGTCTTTTCGTCTTCTGTCTTTCGTTTCTTTCGCATCTTTCCGCCTTCTGTCTTTCATCTCTTTCGCAACTTTCCGTCTTCCACCTTTCATCACTTTCACATGTTTATATCTTTCGTCTGTCTTTCATTTATAATATAGTTTCTAAGTTTATATTATAAAAAGAATCTTCTTTAAGAGTCGCCTTCTTCTTTTCCTTTAACTTTTACGTCGTGTCAGTCTTTGTTCTTCACTCTTTTCCTCGGTTCATCGTCTTGCCACTTTATTTTCGTTACTGTAAAGTTTTGATTGATGATTTCGATTATATAAAAAACTTGGCAGGTAGAGAGCTGTTGGGCTATGAGAGTCCAAGGCCAGTGATTGGGATACACAGGTACATATTTCTGCTGTTCAAGCAAGAGAGAGGAAGGCAGACAGTGCAGGCCCCAGATTCAAGAGATCAGTTCAACACCAGGAGGTTTTGCGAGGATTATAATCTGGGTCTTCCTGTTGCTGCTGCTTACTTCAAGTCCAGCCGTGAAAACCTTCCAAGGAGGCACTGCTAGCTCCACATAAATCTGGGTGAAGCTGATAGATCATATATGATCATCATGCCAATATATTGCACCATAAAATATGTGTGGAACGAGAAACTAAATAAAACCCATGATGTTGTATGAAATGTCCTCTCACAATATATACTAAAAAAATTGTCTCAAGAAAGCATTAAGAATTTCACATGTTTATGAATAATTTCATGTATGCATCAGATGTGCATTTGTGTAATGTGTGCAAGCTTGTCTGTCAATGGATTGAAGCATTTAATTACATGTGTACATGTAACGACCCACCCATTCCGAGCCAGCCACATGGTCAAGTGTTATATTATATAACTAAATGCCTCGTAAATTAATTTTGTATTAATTTATCAACATCATGAATAAATCCGTGACGTAAATTTTTTTAAACCATACAAAGTAAATTTATACTCAAAGAATTAGTTAAAGTTCAAAATCTAAGTCATGTCACAAAATAAAATATAATGTAACCAATGTTCAGCATTATCTAAGACCCATGAACCCACTGTCCGGAAACAACTTACAGGTATAATAACAAATAAGAAAAAATAATAGTCTAATAACAACGTCTTCCAGCTGTCGTGGATCTACCCATCCTTCAATGCTCACACCTGCAGAGGTAATTTTGCGTTAGTGATAAAAATACTAAGTCATATAATTACAAGAAACAAATTAATATATTTCACAACATCATTTATTAAGTCTTTTAGTGATTATAATCCTATGCCGAGTTCTTATTATATTGTGAGGGGTGGCTTCCTCATCCAAATACAATCCAATGTATGCACACATATGCTACGTGGGTCACAACCTGTAGTTACGGATATTTGTCATTTATTCACACCTATCGGTATCACAAATACATAATAAGTCGTCTTGTGTTATTGCGTCCTGCCAACCCTTTCGGCTTGGGGTTAAGTATTTAATCTTTCAATAATTTTAAGGGTGCGGCCTCCTGTCAGACTGAGTCAATCCTTTATCCTTGGTTGCGCTCAGTGCATAGTAGTATAATTTGGTCTTAGGTTAACAAAGGCTACCAAATAGGAATATACATTTTGAGTAACTATACGGACCTGGAATTATTATGAGGCACCTGCAATTACGATACACGATCCTAATATGAATAAAACAATGAAATTATATATAGGTATAATTTTTTACGAGAAAAAATGCATACAATGAAATAACTTTATTAGAAGATGATTAAAACTCAACAAAATAAACATACAACACACAAAATATTAAACTTTAAATTTACAATATTTATAGCAAGTTTGGTGAGATAATTAATTATTCATGTGACACAATCAATTATGTCGTACCTTATCTTTTGAATTAATTATTCAAGCATAATTCACCCTTAGAGAACGATAAAATGATTATTAACTTGCTAGTATGTATTTAATTACAAATATTAGTGTATTTTCCTTGATGCATTAATTATTTAACCAAAGAAATCATATTAACATTACCGTCCTAGAAATTTAGGTTGCCATTTAGAGTTTTAATTAATATCACATTTTAATTCCTATTAAGAAATAACGATGATTTATTTCGTTAATAATAACTTTGATATTTATTAATAACAACTTATTAGCTTTTCGCTAACTCTAATTAATTATCCTAAAATTAGTTAAACCATCGTATCCAATTATTTGATATAACTTGTATTAAAACTTAAAGAATATCACTCATAAGATTGTATAAAATTACTTAACTCGATGAAGGTTCAAACTTTATTTATTCTGAGCATGTTATTACGATTCAATGCTTGCGATTATTATGTTATTATATCCTAATAATCCATAACTTAATTTACAAATACAACTACATAAGGTTTATATTTTATTAGTGACATCATAAATATAAATAATTGTAAACACTGGACAATAATTTCATACTAATCCCATTTTACCTGATAAAATATTCATGCAATAGTTATCATACACTCGTACACATGAATTTATAATATTTTAATTAACCCAACAATGATTAATTATGATTGTAATTTGATTAATAATTAATAATTCATGATCACATACGCGATGATTAACTTACTAAGATAAAAAGACGCGATCTTTGTTACATAATTAATTATCACTAGTTAATGAGTAGATTAAAATGCCATTAATTAATTAATTAATTATATCCATTAGCAAACACATATAGATCATTATTAGCACTAATATTTATTAACGTTATATAATATAATTAATATACATATCCTAAATAAAAACATAATATACTTATTTAATATTATATGAATAATTATTTATTAATAATTATCCCACATGATCATGAATGTAAAAGATAACCACATACATAAATCAACAACACTAACAATAATAATAATAACACAAATAATTTAGTTATCTATATAAAATATAAAGCATTCTTCCATCCCTAAACATAAGATAATAAACATATGATCAACTATTACTAATTTCATCACTTGATTTAATTCAACTCAATTTGAATTAATTAGTATTTAATCACTCATTAATCAAACCCAAAACTAAAAAGAGCACAAACACTATATATATATGCGGGAGGAAGAGGATATGTGTACCAAGATGGAGGTGCTCCCAACAAGGAAAAACGATACTAGAGGGGAAAAAGTGTTGAAAAATAAATGTTCTAAGGGAATCAACCTAAAGAAAATATTTTCCTAAAACTACTTTATTAACTTCTCTAAAGCCCTCCCTTTATGAACCAAATGTGCTTAGAAACTATGAAGATGATGTTTTATGTAACATTAACTTAATTCTATTTTATATATAAGAATATGTATAGAATTTAAGAAGTCATTACATTAAACTTTAATAAAAAAATCACATATAAGTATATGAAACACTAACCATTAGTGTGACAACAAAAAGTCAAAAAACTAACTAATGAGTGATGGAAACCCAACAAAAAAAAGCCTACTATGTATGTAGATAAAAAGTTTTTGATATCAAATCACACTCACAACTCACAATCCACAAAAAAAGCCTACTATGTATGAAGATAAAAGAGTTTTGGATATCAAATCTCACTCACAACTCACAATCCTAAAAATCTCCCACATTCAACAATATGGGGATACAAAGTCTTCCTCTTATCTTCAACTCTCAACCAAAATTCCATTCTTACACACCATTCAGCCTACCCAAGGGACCTTAACCGCTACCAACCGAAGGCCAATGGGTTCGGCCCGTGGTTAAACCTAATTCGACCGAAAGGAAAAAATAAAAAGAATAAAATAAAATACAATAAACAAAATTTATTTAAAACAATCCATAAATAACACCGTACTGATACACTAAAGGTAATAATTAATAATTTATGATATTAATTCCTAAGAATTAATTTAATTATTCGTTCCAAGATTTACAAAACTCTAAATAAAATGTAGAAGTTATTTTCGGGGTTTTACAACTTTACTTTAGATGCATGCTTATATACAACATATTATGCATAAATTAATACTCACCAGACCAGGTTATTTGATATGCATGGAAGATAGGTACTGATCTAAATACTCTACTTTGCCTCATATACTATTTTTCTTTCTATAATTATCATCAGAACGGATTAAGAAGGGTGTGCATATACAATATAGGTCTTATGGATACATATAAACCATAGGCCGGTGCTCTTTGATTGTTGATCAGATCAATGTGTCTGCCCAGAAACAAAAGCTCTCCTGATAAATATATGTATCAAACTATATGCAACAAACTATCTAACTAACCATTAAACTAGCTAACTATCAAACTGCATATTACAAGATCATATGAACAAATTAATTAAGTGTATTGTGTTTATTCCGTTCATGCTTACTTGTCCGCCATGCAATGTCTGGCCACATGGAAGGGATTTTGTCACGTCAATTTGAGGCGAAATGTGATCTGCAAACGCGGGTTTCTTTGAGTTCTTGTTCATTGTATATAAAAGACTAAAAATGCAGTCAAGTTCTGAACATATCTCTAGCATACATGTTGTTTGGGGAAAATAAATGTAGCAACTGCTATGATGAATTGAACTGGTTATCTTTCTTTTTTTTTGAAGGGAACTGGTTATGTATTTTGGAGTCGCTATAATCACTAACTAGTATTTGCAAAGCCCTCGTCATTCTTCATATATACTATATTGGATTTTTGAAATAACTTCTATCATATTTTTAAAGTGCACTAAATGTAGCAAGTGAAAAAACTGCTATTAGAAGCCAATAAAAAGGTTTAATTGGCAGACAAGATTCTACTCTGTCAAAAAAATCCATATGAAAGAAATCGAATATATAAGGGTTCAATCTACAATTCCATTGTGAACATAATGTGTTAATAAATATATCATTATTATTGCTCAAGTTAGGAAACAGACCACAAATGTATATTTAAAAATACACAACAGGTTCGTAGTTGTAATGACCCCTACCAAAGTAAAAATTGATTGATCAAGTTATTTCTTTAAAAGTAATTAACTGTAACATTTTTTTTAATATTTTATATATTTAGTCAACCCGATGATCGGATAACCATAATACTACGAACAAATATAACTTTAGGACTTTACACAGGTAGAGGACTTTAGGACTTGACACAGGTAGGGACTTGTTTACATACGAAAAAATATAACTTAAGCATCTAGAAATTATGGAAGCTCCCAGTTGGGAAGAAACAAGGAAGCAAGGTAGCTTGCTGGTGTAAATATAAGCCTAAGTTGATGTTGTATATAATTTAATCGTCAATTAGATGATTTTAAATTAGTAAAATAACATATGTGATTCTTGAAAATGTTTATACTTGAGTGTGTAAAAGATTCTTAAACCTTTCATAACATAAAAAGGTTTAAGAGATGTATTTAAAAAGTTAGAAGAAGCATATAAAAAGAGCCGAGTCATTAATATAGAAGAGTGTGGAAGAATCCTAAAGTTTACGTATAATTCTTAAGTAGGTGTCATTTTGACTTTGAACCTCCCGAGTTGAGGCTCCCTAGTTAAGGTTTCCAAGTCGGGACCAAGTCCTTCACAGTCTCATGATGTTCGTGTTACTAATCATGTTTTTTCTTATGGAAACAAGTTAATTGTTCATCTTCCTACAATTCTACCATACAAGAACCCTTTAACCCTTTAACCCAACAAGTGATATCAAGACCCAAACAACTAACAAGAGAGAAAAATGAAAAAAACGAAGCATGCAAGAGATATAAGAGTGGGTGCTCTATATATATTATGGGTAGCGAAGAAAGTCATGTTAGGCCCTTTGAGCCCCTAATTAAACTCTGATACCACTTGTTGAGCCCTTTGGGCCCCCACCCAAGCTCTGAAACCACTGTTGGACCTTTCGGGCCCCCAAAAGGGACTTTAAACAACCAAAGGAAACTCGCAATAGGTGTCACGGGCCTATCTTAATCCAAAAGTTAACTTAAGGAATAAGGTTTTCCCATTAGCTTATATACAAGTCACCAACAACCTCTACGACCGATGTGGGACAAACCCAACAACTCCCTTTCATACATCGGGTGTAGCTCGAAACCATCATTGTCTGACACACTCCCCTTAAATCAGACGGCACCCACCTGGCAAACTCCTCGTCAAATCATCAGGTGGAACTCATGAAGGAAACAACGACAATCGGTATAGACAAACCCGGCTCGAACTTGGCTCTAATACCACTTGTTAGGCCCTTTGGGCCCCTAATTAAGCCCTGATACTACTTGTTAGGATTGTAACATACAAAAATCCCTAAACTCCTTGATATGCAATAATAAGTACACAAATCACTCCAATTGGGAAATCCTCACACTTTCCAATTGGAATCAACTCACAATCTCTAACTGGAACACACCCAATTAGGAACACTCTCAACCTCTAACTGGAACACACTCCAATTAGGACACGGTACACAAATGGAACAAAGCCGATTACATCGGACAAAGCCTCTCCTCATGGTGTATTGGCTTTGTCCGATGTGAGTACGGCTTTGTCCGATGTGTAGGTCCTAACTGGAGTGTGTCCATTTAGAGGTTGAGAGTGTTCTAATTGGAGTGTGTTCCAGTTAGAGGTTGAGAGTGTTCCTAATGGGAGTGTGTTCCAGTTAGAGATTGTGAGTTGATTCCAATTGGAAAGTATGAGGATTTCCCAATTGGAGTGATTTGTGTACTTATTATTACATATCAAGGAGTTTAGGGATTTTTGTGTGTTACAATCCCAACAAGTCAGAGGGAAGGAAAGGTTGGGCTGCATGATAATAATTGAGCATGTATGTGTGTATATATACATCATTGACTTGAGGATCAAGGACTGGATAAGGAAAGGGTTGTCTATTACATTATTTTTTTCTGATGAAAAGCTTCTCATTTTATGTGGTTCTCAACTCTGAAGTCATCCATCTCCCTGTTATATTCTTGTCACAGATTCTCCCTACATCATGAAAATCTGCAAGCAAGATCACTTTCTAATTCCTTCTGTTGGCAGATTGAGATGTTGATTGAATCCATAAAAGTATGTGAATCGTTACAATGCATCCAAGATTCAATAACTTTAAAACCAGGTCAGACAACTTCAATAGAAAGAACAGCACACAAGAGCAAAGCCAAAAATGTTGTTTTCAATCCAAGAACTAAAATCTTGTTTTCCTTTGTCTCGTTTTCAAGTTTAGAAACAACCATTATGTTTGTCCTCCTGTATTCTACCAAGCAAGTTGCTATCAGAAAAAATTCCTACTTTCTAATGCTTTTGCTCCATCACACTTTTCTTTTTTCTTTCTATATATATATATATACATATATATATATATATATGGACATGAAATTAGTGTGTGATGGCATCTTTAAAAGTACTACATTGTATGTTATGTATCAAAGATTTCAATGACTTTTAGCTTTCAAAAAAACAGACAAAAGGTTTCGACCACTTCTAGGAGACAACTTTTATGGAAGGAACACACCAAGCAAAGAAAACAATAATGTTGTCCTTTGTAATATTTTCCAACTGCCGTAATCTGTATATATGCTTTCAAGTTGCAGTGGAACAATTCCTACATGCAGGCCAGTGAAGACAAGTGCATTTATTTATAACATATGCATGCATGCATGGTAGATTTGATAAATTGAAAAATAAATCCATATAAAAAATAAGCTTCCATCAATTCTTGTTATTTGGTTGCATTTGGGTAGTGAAAAACAATAGGATAAAGATAGTTTAATATAATGATTACATGATGTAGATTAAATATCATCTACTTATGCAGCTACCATCATTTATAAAGGTTGCATGATTAACCAGTACCCTGCATGGCTTTTTTGTCAGTACCATAATTATATACATAGTCTAAATTGTAAACTAACATAAGCAAGTGTTGCTTACTCATTTAGTATTGTACACAGAAATCATAATTTTAAATTTTCTTTTTATTTAAAATAACACCCGAGTCGACTTCACTTCGTTTGTTGCTTGTCGAGTCAAATTTAAAAACAAATTATTTTAAAAGCACGACAAAATAATAATTGTTCCTACTACCCAAAGAGATTTACATCAATGAGAAGCTTTAGGAAAAGCAGGCAAAGTCATGTAATCTCTCTATCATATTAATCATATAGGCTTCATGTATTAGAGTCAAATATGCAGTCCAAAAATAATTTGGATCGGCACAATACCGAGTTGAAATACTACATATACAAAGACTATATTAATGAACTAAACTGAAGTGTATCATTCTGTAATAATTTGTCAAAATCAATATTAATTAAATAGTATGATCATCTGAAAATTATAATTTAACATAAAATTTAATAATCCAAAAAAATTAATCAAGTGTCATCAAGCTAATCTAAGTTTAACATTTCATCACCATTATCATTGTTTAATAACATTCCATTAATCATTTAGGTTAATTAGATGATAATTAGATAATCAATTTAAGGTAATTTTGATCAGGTTTGTTGTTATAATTATAAGCAAACACATGGCCGCCTTAATAATTCAAAGTAATTAAACCCAGTCATTTAATGTAGCATTTTGGACACACTAAAGGAATTAACTTTTTCCACCCCTTATTAGAAAATCGACGAATAAAGTTTCACATTTTGTCATTTTCTCGTGGTTATTATAACCATAAAAATAATCTAATATTGTCTTTATATTTGGAAATAAGCATATACTAATTTTCTTATTTTTTCCGCCCTAAAACTAGAGAGTATTTTTTACAACCCTATTTTTAACCGCCTTTTTTACGCCACCCCACTTTTATCCACGATTTTATAGCATGTCTTTTAACTTATTGAATCGTTGAGAAAGCTTAATTTCTTTTCCCGTGACATCTCCATCGGTTCAAGGGTTTTGGTTATTGTCACAATTAATATTCTAATTCTTACATGATTAGGATTATATTAATTATATCATAGAATGCGTTTCGTAAAATTGAAGCAAACCAACCAAGTCAATTTGGGTAGAAGGAATATAGCCCTTTATTCTAGCCATCTTTATTATCAGTGATGGGCCTAATTTCTCTTTCCTTGTTCGCCTTGGTCCATCACCTTAGAAATAAGATTGGCCCATTAAATTGAGCCCAGAAAGCCATTCAATTGTAATTGTAATTTGTATTATTCTACAACTTTATTATCTAGTGCTTGGCCTTGGCCTCGGCCCACAATAGGGCATCACAATTATCCATCAACATCATTCTGTGCCAAACTTTTCCCCTTTGTCATACTTAAAATGTCCCCCCACTTAAAATATTCCCTTACATCATCAGAAAAATTTTACTTGGGAGATGGAATTTTGCTTAATTTTTCATCGTTGATATTTTAATA
>JAURVB010005998.1:0-11571 GCA_033002965.1 Piper betle | reverse complement strand
TGTTTGTACGATTTAAGTATATATTTGTGTTGAATCTGTATTGTGTACATATACATCTGTATCTGTCTGTATACTATATGTATATTTGTACAATATTTACGTGAGTAAATAAAGAGTAGATTTACTGAATATTTTTACCAAGAGTGACTATAAGTTCTTACAAGTAAATAAAGCTTCACAATTGGTAATTTTATTTTGTATGCCTCTGAGTTATGTCAGAACATAATATATCTCATGCATTATATATGGATGAGCCAACGTTATCAGAACCTATGATCTAGCCTAACTTAGAGGCATACAAAATAAAATTATCAATTGTGAAGCTTTATTTATTTGCATGAACTTACAGTCATTCTTGGTAAAAATATTCAATAAATCCACTCTTTATTTACTCACGTAAATACAATATAAATATACATACAATATACATTCAGATACAAATGTATATGTACACAATACAAATTCAACACAAATACATACTTAAATCGTACAAACAGATATTATTCAGATTAAAAACAAATTTTTTATATATAATCAAAATCATCAATTAAAAATTTTACAGTAACGAAAATAAAGTGGCAAGACGATAAACCGAGGAAAGAGTGAAGAACGAGACTGACACGTCGTAAAAGTTGAAAGAAAGAAAAGGCAACTCTTAAAGAAGATTTCTTTTATAATATAAACTTTGAAACTATATTATAAACGAAAGACGAGAAAGATATAAATATGTGAAAGAGATGAAGGTGGAAGACGAAAAGTTGCAAAAGATGAAAGACAGAAGGCAGAAAGATGCGAAAGAAATGAAAGACGAAAGACGAAAAGACCAGAGAAGTTTCGGCCTCTCTCTGCAAAGAGAACTCAGTTCTTATTTATAGACACGAAAAGGTAAGCTGACCGATAACCTGGGTAACAAGTAACCCATGGGGTTCACAACTAACTTCAGGAGTGGGTCCACGACTAACTTCAAAGATAGGGTCCACGACAAACATCAGTGGGCTCCACCTTTGGAATAACAATGGTTGGAGACAGACCGGTAGACACAAAAGGATAGAGATACCCGCATCAACTTGGACAGTACTCCAAGGAGAGCTTTTACTTATCAAGGGTTGAGAAGATGATTATATATATATATATATATATATATATATATATATACACACCACAAACAGCGCATAATCTCAAAAGGTTCTAGTCAATCTTAAGATTAACTTTCAGCATAGTTCAACAACACATTTACTATTTAAGCACAACAATATTATAAAACATAAAGTGAAACATAATATTATTAATAAAATAATATTTAAAATTTATACCCTTAAAAGGAAAAATATTATAAATAAGACAATATTAAAAATTATACCCTTTCGAGAGAATTATATCTTTTTCAAATATTATATCCCTTTCGGGAGGATTATATCCTTTGCAGGAGATTAATATTGAAAACTTTATTTTTATTAAAAATTATTTTATATCAAGGATAACATATAGGTTTAAGAACCAATATATAAAAAGAGTAAGGAAAGAAATTTTACTAGAAATTTACTTGTATTATTGTTAGTAAATTCTTTTCAAACTTTTCACTCTTAGTAAATACACTCAGTAAAATACAAAATACATACACATAAATATATAAATATATATATTGATGTTTACAAATACACACTCCTTATACATATAAGTATCTGAATTGTATACATACAAGTTACAAACACATACGGTGAAAATCAAACAATAAACCACACAGACTGGAATTTTTTTTTTAAAGCAAAACATCAGATTGGTGGCCGATCTAAACAAAGAAAGTTATAGGAAAGACATAGTTGACACACTCAAACAACAAGATAAGAATATAGAAAAGCTTTTTCTTTTCTTTTCTTTTACTAAAGAGAAGACGATGTTTAAACTGGAGAGAGGAGGATGTATTCATAAACTGGAGATAGTACTGTTCAGACAGGTAACCGGGTAGCCACGTAATCGGCTACAGAGTGGGCTCCACTTTGGGCCCAGCTGCCATAGGTAAGTGGGGACCACAATGGTGGGGACAGTAGGGATCATAATGGTGGGGACAGTAGGGACTATAGTGGTAGGGACAATAGCGACCACAGAGAAATTAGGTTTTCTCCGTAGAGAATGAGCAGAGTCTAAATAACTGTATTAGAAGAGGACTGCTGTGACTCAGCTTGTTTAGAAGGACTACACATAGGAGTAGAAGATCTATCTATTGCTAGACAATGGAAAGCCCTATGACCCATTTAACCACAGCAGAAACATTTAGGTCCGAACTCAAAAAAATAAAAAGGCAGTACAGACAATTGCAGTATGTCAAATGTTTCCACAGATATCGCATTGTAGATCTTTAGTACCTAAGGGAGATTGTATAAAGTTCCCTGGCTTGGACTTTCTATATGCCTTAGATCAAAAACATTAATATCTTCTCAGACAAAAGGTCTTGGATTAGGGAGAACCTTCAATTGTGGTGATACTCCATATAAATTGAGTAAATAAACAAATTTAGCTGCTTCATCCTGTAGCATTTCAGGATTATCTTCTGATACTTGTAAAAATTAAGTATATATGTTACGAGGTAGTGCAGGTGGAGGCACTGGAAGGACTGACCCTGGCAAGGGAGGAACTGGCTCTGAAAATAATTCATTCTTCTTAGGAATAGTAATAAAAATACAGAATTTATCCCACCATCGAATGTAAACACGGTGAGCCAGTGAAGGAATCAGAATTCCCTTGTCTTCTAAGGTATGAAAACAGAAATTCCAGGATAAAATCCATGAAATTCTATATTATCGAATAAAATAAAAAATTAATTTTTAAAACTCTTATGAATCATCTGAAAAAATGTATCATATTAAAGTTAATAATATTTAGGTAGAAATTCAAGCTTAGTCAAAATTAGACATCTACTGATGAAACCATACTGGAACATGACAAGGTTTAAGAAGATCAAGTCTGACAAACTATAAATGTTGACTCTGAAGATTTCTACATAATAATGCCTTATCAAATGCATCAATGTAATCCCAATAATTATATTCTTCGAGGAACAAACCTAAAGAAGGTTGTATATTAGTAAACTTCCTAATACTATTGCAATGACTATATTCTTTCATAGACACTACTTTATATATAATAATTTTACCATAATATATCTTAATCTTATAGACTTCTGGGTATGTAAAAACTAATTTATAAGACATCTATAATATTTATGAGTTATATGGCATGATAACATATCTTTTAAGACTAGCTCATAAAAAAATCCCGTCTTACCAGAAATAATTGGATAATGAGAATATAGAAGACAATATTGTTTAGCGACTTCATTTAGATCCATTTATTCCAAACGAACAAGAGAACAATCTAAATAACATATATATAAAAGAATAGGTTTTTGTATATAAAGACTAAGAATTATATATATTTTTCCTCTAAAGGTTTTAGTTGTGGAAAACGGGGATAATTTCTATAAAAAGGTGGAAGGTGATTAGGAGGATTCATCATTTTCCTTTGCCATTTTCTATATTCCCCCGGCAAAAATTCACGAGTAAGGGAAATTTGGTAAGGAATTTGATAAACTAGGCATATATTCAATATCAAAATCGAAAATAGTAAGTTATGCTTACCATCTAGCAAAAACATGTTTAGAAGCTAAATTCTGAACATATATTTCTAAAATGAATTTTGTTACCGTACAATAAATTCTTAAAAGAAATTTAGCATTAAGTAGATCGTCTTAAAATTTTAAAACACAGTTTACAATACTAAGCATTTCCTTTTTTATAGCGGAATACTTAAATTGAGTTTCATTCCATAATCCTGAATGAAATCTAATAATAAAAGGTTTATTATTAATATTTTGTTTTAATATTCACCCCTATCCGATATCTGAGGCATCTGTTTCTACTATCTTTAAAGTAGAAGGATGAGGTAAACTGAGACAAGGTATATTTAACTTTTTGTTTAATATGTTGTACAGCTTTGGTATGAGCTTCTGTTCAAGGAGGAGGATTCTTTTTAAAACTTTGAAATAGTAATTTACAATTAAATGCTAAATCTTTATAAAAGTCAAACATGTAATTTATACTTCCTAAAAATCTTTGTAATTAATTTTTATCTAGTATTTTATCAGGAAATTTACTAGAAAATTCTATAACTCTTTGTATAGGTTTAATACTACCTTTTTCTATATCATGTCCAAAAAATCTTATTAATTTTTGAACTAATACCATTTTGGATTTAGATAAAATTATGTATTTATGTATTTCTATTTTATAAAACTAATTAAGATGTTTGAAATGTTGATCCAGATTATTAGAGTATACCAAAGCATCATCAATATAAATTATTATAAAACTAACATAAGGATTAAAAATATCATTCATTATTTTCTGAATTTCTGATGGAACATTTTTAGTTCAAGTGGCATTACATTCCATTCATATTGCCCAAATGGCACATTAAAAACAGTTTTATAACAATCTTCTTCTTTAATTTTTATCTGCCAAAACCAGATTTTAAATCAAATTTACTGACTGTGCATTATATAATCTTTTTAATAGATCATTTTTATTAGGTATTGAATACATAAAAAGTAGAACAAGACTATGGTGATTTACTTTCACTAATTAAATTATTATTTAATAAAGTGTTTATTTCATTTTAGTAATATTCTACTAATTCGTAATTCATTTAAATAAGTCTAGCGTTAGTAGGGATTAA
This sequence comes from Piper betle, assembly GCA_033002965.1. NCBI lineage: Eukaryota > Viridiplantae > Streptophyta > Magnoliopsida > Piperales > Piperaceae > Piper > Piper betle. The sequence goes on along the minus strand of JAURVB010005998.1, from coordinate 6,840 downwards.
GTTATCTGAAAATCCTTCCACATAAGGAAGAGAAACTTCACTAGGTAATTCATTATATAAATCTTTTTTAAATAAATATTTTATATCTGTAACTCTATTTTGAATATTATGTGAATTTATTTTAGTTTCTAATATTAAAGCATTAACTTTTTCTTTTAAATAATTTATTTGTTTTATTTTATTTTTATAATTATTTTTCATTTTTGATTGTCTTTTAGGAAATTTAAGTTTAAAGGTTACCCTGTTCTTTTTAGATGAGTATGTATTCTAACATTATCTATAAAGAAGGCTCTATTAAAATTGTAAACAAATTTCCTAAAATAACTTCAGATTCAATATTTTTTACTAAAATAAATGTTAAAAATATATAAACATCACTAATACAAACTAGTGCATTAGGGAGTTTATATCTAACTTTTGATTGTTCATCGTTAGCTACGGAAAGACTTTGAGACGTCATTTTATAATATTTTGTCAGATTAATCCTTCTTAAATAATATTCTTATTAGCTCCTATATCTACTAAAGCTAAAGTTTCTAAACTAAATTATTCCTTAATAATTATTTTTATCTTGAGTACATACTTTCTAGTTATTGATTGTTCTATAACATTTAAATAATTTAATTCTTGATTAGATATCCAATACCTAATAAAAAAATTTATTAAAAAGATTATATAGTGCACAAATCTTCGATAAATTTGATTTAAAATCTTAATTTTGGCAAATACAAATTAAAGAATAAGATCATTATAATACTGCTTTTAATATACCATTTGGGCAATATGAATAGAATGTAATGCCATTTAGACTAAAAAAAGCTCTATCAAAATTTTAAAAAATAGTAAGTAAAAATCAATTACAAAGATTTTTAAGAAATCTAAATTACATGTCTGACTTCTATAAAGATTTAGCATTTGATTGTAAATTACTATTTTAAAGATTTTTAAAAAATCCTCTTCCTTAAACAGAAGCTCATAACAAAACTGTACAACATATTAAACAAAAAATTAAATATATACCTTATTTTAGTTTACCTCATCCTTCTATTTTAAAGGTAGTAGAAACGGATGCCTCATATATTAGATACTGAGGGAATATTCAAAAAATATTAATAATAAAATTTTTATTATTAGATATCATTCTAGATTATGGAATCAAACCAAATCTAAGTATTCCACTATAAAAAAGGAAATGCTTAGTATTGTAAACTATGTTTTAAAATTCCAAGATGATCTGCTTAATACTAAATTTCTTTTAAGAATTAATTGTATGGCAGCAAAATTCATTTTGAAAAAGATGTTCAAAATTTAGCCTCTAAAAATATTTTTGTTAGATGGCAAGCGTTACTTGCAATTTTCGATTTTGATATTAAATATATACTTGATTTATCTAATTCCTTACAAGATTTCCTTACTTGTGAATTTTTGCGGGAGATATTGACGAGGGCAAGGAAAAATGATTAATCCTCCCAATCACCTTCCACTTTCTACGTAAATTATCCTCGTTTTCCACAACCAAAACCTTCGAAGAAAAAATCATATACAAATCTTAGTCCTTATATACAAAAACCTATTCCTTTACATATATATTATTTAGACTATTCTCCTAATCATTTAGAACAAATAGATCTAAATAAAGTCACTAAGCAATATTATCTTCTATATTCTCACTATCCAGTTATTTCTAGTAAGACAAAATTCTTTTATGAGCTAGTCTTATAAGATATGTTATCCTGCTATATAACTCATAAATATTATGGAGTCTCATAAATCAGTTCTTACATACCCAGAAGTTTATGGGACTAAGATATCTTATAATAAAATTAGTGTCTATGGAAGAATATGGTCATCCCAATAATATTAGGAAGTTTAGTAATATACAACCTCCTTTAGGTTTTTCCTTAAAGAATATAATTACCGGGAATACATTGATGAATTTGATAAGGCATTATTATATAAAAATCCTCAAAGTCAATATTCATTATTTGTCAGACTTAATCTTCCTAAACCTTCTCGTATTCTAGTATGGTTCCATCAGTGGATGTCTGATTTTGAACCTGATCTTAAATTTCTACCTACATATTATAAACTTCAACATGATACATTTACTTGGATGATTCAGAGTTTTAAAAATCCATTTTTATTTTATCGATATTATAAAATTCCATATATTTTATACTGAAATTTCTTCTTTCATACCTTTGAAGACAAGGGAATTCTGATTCCTTCACTGGCTCACCATGTTTACATCTGATTGTGGGATAAATTCTGTATTTTTATTACTATTCCTAAGAAGAATAAATTTTTTCCAAAGTCAGTTCCTCCCTTGTCAGGGTCAATCTTTCCAATGCCTCCACCTGCATTACCGCATAACATATATGCTTGATTTTTACAAGTATAGGAAGACAATCCTGAAATGCGACAGGATGAAGCAGTTAAGTTTGCTTATTTACTTAATTTATAAGGAGTAACACCACAATTGAAGGCTCTCCCTGATCCAAGACCTTTTGTCTCAGAAAATATTAATGTTTTTGATCTAAGACCTACATAAAGTCCAAGGCAAGGGAACTTTGTACAATCTCCCTAGGGTACTAAATATCTACAATGTAATATCTGTGAAAACATTGGACATACTATAATTGTCTACACTACCTCTTCATTTTCTGAGTCCAGACCTAAATGTTTATATTGTGGCCAAATAGGTCATACGACTTTCTATTGTCCAGTAATAAATAGATCTCCTACTCTTATATATAGTTCTTCTAAACAAGCTGAATCACAACAATCCTCTTCTAATACAATTAATTTGGACTCTACTCATTCTCCATGGAAAAAACCTCATTTCTCTATGGTCCTTACTGTCCCCACCACTATAGTCCCTATTATGGTCCCACTCAGCCTACATCAACTGGGCTCAAAATAGAGCCCACTCTATAACCGACTACCTGAGTACCCAGATTACACTGTCTCCCAATTTATAAACACATCCCTCCTCTCTCACAGGAGAGCATAGGGAAAAATTTTAGAGAGATAATGAAGCATCTGATTTGCTTTTCTAACCAAGAGTGTAGTTTACTTTTCTCATCCGAGTTTACTTTTCTCATCCTTACATATTATCTTCTTTCTTTTTGCTTCAATATTTTGTCCTTTTAAATTTCTTTCTCAGTTTTCATTTGTTTCTTTTTATTGTGATATGAAGTAAAGATAAAGAATCTTCAGCTTTACTTTAAATATCGTCTTCTCTTTAGAAAAAAAAAGAAAAAAAAACTTTTCTATTTTTTTATCTTGTCATTTGAGTGTGTCAACTGTGTCTTTCCTTTACTTTTCTTTGTTTAAATCGGTCACCAGTGTGATGTTTTACTTTTGAAAAAAAAATAAAAATCCAATCTATTTATTTTACCGCTTGATTTTCCTAGTAAGTGTTTGTAACTTATACGTATACAGTTATATATAAAAAATATATATTTATAAACATACCTATATATATTCATATACTTTATATGTATATACTTTATATTTTACTGAGTGTATTCACCAAGAGTGAAAAGTTTGTAAAGAATTTACCAGCAATAATAAAAATAAATTTCTGATAAAATTTCTTTCCTTAATCTTTTTATATATTGGTTCTCAAACCTATATATTATCCTTGATATAAAATAATTTTCAATAAAAAATATATATTATCCTTGATATAAAATAATTTTCAATAAAAAATAAAATTTTCAATATTAACCTCCTGCAAACCGAAAGGGAAATAAATCTCCTGAAAAGGATATAATTCCCTTAAATGGGTATAATTTTAAATATTATTTTATTTATGATATTTTTCCCTTTAAAGGTATAAATTTTAAATACTATTTTATTAATAAAATTGTGTTTCAATTTATGATTTAAAATCTAGGTTTTGACAAATACAAATTAAAGAAGAAGATCATTATAAAACTGTTTTTAATGTGCCACTTGGGTAGAGAATTAATAATATATTTTTTGGATCTTTTGATTTTAGAAACCATCAAAAGATCTAAGCCTTAAAGTTTTGTTAAAATGCCACTAATAACATCGTAACGGGACAACCTTGGTTAAACATCACTTATAAAGTTAAGCAAAGATCACGGCGAGCAAGCAAGGAAACCTATAAACCTAGCAAGTAGAGCTCCTTGACCTAGAACGACAAGCTTAGTTGTGCACCCTGGTATGAGATACAACTAATCAAACCCTAATCATGCATGCAAATGGAGGCAAAACCTCAAAAAATGCATAAACACATAATTAAATCTTAAATGCCTTAATTAAGTTAATTGATTACTCTCTAATTATTATTACGTTGTTTAATCACAATTTGGAGTTTTAGATAATAATTAAGAATTATTATCTAAAAACTCAAATTGTGATTAAACAACATAATAATAATTAGAGTAATCAATTAACTTAATTAAGGCATTTAAGATTTAATTATGTGTTTATGCATTTTTGAGGTTTTGCCTCCATTTACTGCTCTATGATTAAGTTTGATTAGTTGTATCTCATACCAGGGTGCACAACTAAGCTTGTCGTTCTAGGTCAAGGGCTCTACTTGCTAAGGACATAGGTTTCCCTTGCTTGATCTTTAACTAACTTTATAAGTGATGTTTAACCAGGTTGTCCATTTACGATAGTGGCATTTTAACAAAACTTTTAAGGCTTAGATCTTTTGATGGTTTCTAAAATCAAGATCCAAAAATATATTAATTCTCTGCAAGTGGTATCATTAAAAACAGTTTCTTCTTTTTAGTTTGTGTCCAAAACCTAAGATTTTTTAAATCATAAATTGAAACACAATTTTATTAATAAAATAGTATTTAAAGACATACCTTTTAAAAGGGAAAAAATATCATAAATAAAATAATATTACTAAAATTATACCCATTTAAAGAAATTAAATAATCCTTTTCAGGGTTCTGCAGGGAGGTTAATATTGAAAAATTTTATTTTTTATTGAAAAATTGTACATATCAAAAAATTAATATGTTTTTTTGTGAAAATTATTTTATATCAAGGATAATATATAGGTTTAGTATAATATATAAAAAAGATTAAGGAAAGGAATTTTATCAGAAATTTATTTTATTATTGCTGTGGGTGCTTACAAACTTCACTCTTGGTGAATACACTCAGTAAAATAAAGTATATACATATAAAGTATATGAATATATAGGTATGTTTATAAATATATATTTTATATATAACTGTATACGTATAAGTTACAAACATAACTAGGAAGATCAAACATTAAAATAAATAGATTGATTTTATTTTTTTCAAAGTAAATTTATCACACTGGTGACATTTAAACAAAGAAAAGTAAAGGAAAGTTTAGTGAGCACACTCAAATGACAAGATAAAAATAAAAAAAGTTTTTCTTTTCTTTTCTTTTTCTAAAGAGAGCTGATATTTAAAGTAAAGCAATTCTTTATCTTTACTTCATATCACAACAAAAATGTAAATGAAACTGAAAAGAATTTAAAGGTACAAAATATTGAAACATAAAAAAGAAAGGAATAATATGTAAGGATGAAAACAAACTAGGATGAAAATTAAATACACTCTTGGTTAGAAAGCAAATCAGATATTTCATTATCTCTCTAAATTTTTCCCTATGCTCTCCCTGTGAGAGGAGGGATGTGTTTATAAATTGGAGGCTGTGTGGGTACTCAGATAGTTGATTATAGAGTGGGCTCGATGTAGGCTGGTGAGGACCATAATAGGGACTATAGTGGTGGCAGTTAGCCGTAGAAATGGGATTTTCCATGGAGATAGTAGAGTCCAAATTAATTGAAATGGGTGTGTATTCAACTGGTTTAGAAGAACTATATATAGGTAGAATCAATTTATTAACAAGTTTTTTTAATAAGAAAGTCCGTATGACCCTATTTGGCCACAATATAAACTTATTCGTCTGGACCTCAAGAAAAATGAGAACATTAGACAATTAGTATGTCAATGTTTTCACAGATATTACATTGTAGATATTTAGTACCTAGGAAGTACAAAGTTCCTTGTTTTATGTAGGTCTTAGATCAAAACATTAATATTTTCTGAAACAAAGGTCCATTGGATCAGGGAAGAGCCCCTTCAATTGTGGTGTCTCATATAAATTAAATAAATAAACAAACTTAGCTTCTCATCGCAATCGCATCCCAGGATTGTCTTCCTATGCCTGTAAATCAAGCATATATGTTATGCGGTAATGCAGGTGAAGACATTGGAAGATTATTTGGTAGAGAGGAACTGACTTTGGAAGAACATTCTTCTTAGGAATAGTAATAAAATTTTAGAACATCACAATCAGATGTAAACATGGTGGGGTGTAAGGAATCAGAATTCCCTTGTCTTCAAAGGTGAAGAAGAAATTTCAGCTATAAAATATATGGAACATAATATCGATAAAATAAAAAATGGATTTTTAAAACTCTGAATCATCCCAAACAAATAATATCATGTTAAGTTTATAATAATAATGAAGTAATTAGATCAGGTTCAAAATCAGACATCCCACTGATGGAACCATACTAGAATTTGAAGGTTTAAATTACAACAGAAATAATGAATATTGACTTTGAACACATATAATAATGCCTTATCAAATTCATCAATGTATTCCCAGCAATTATATTCTTTAAGGAAAAAACCTAAAGGAGGAGGTTAATATTACTAAACTTCCTAATATTGGTGATATATTCTTCCATAGACATAATTTTATTATAAATATCTTAGTCTAAACTTCTGTATGTAGAACTGAGGACTATGGTACTCCATAATATTTGAGAGGGTATATAACGAAATAACATATCTTATACGTAT
>JAURVB010005997.1:0-17083 GCA_033002965.1 Piper betle | reverse complement strand
TTCAGCCATAAATTTTTCTTAACCGCACGGTCAACGCTCGAGCGCTTTGAATCCTAGCAGCTTAAGCACTTTGAATCCCAACACTCAAGCATTGGGTTTTTGCTAGAACACCAAATTGTGCATTTTCGGCCCGACATTGTCCCGAATTCGTTGTAGATCATCGTCTATCTCTTACCCTCCTAGAACAACATTAATTAACACTTTTTACACAAAAATCACAATGATTTCTCACTTTATTAGTAATAGCTAATAAACTCCTAAACTAATAAACTAGAAGTAAAAATGACTCGAAACATGATAAAGACTCAATATAAAATGCAAAGAATAATAACTCTATTATAGAGTTATCACACATACGCATACATATAAGTGTTGGCGTATGGGCCAACATGGTTACTCATAACCACTAAATCAAGCCAGAAGTCTAGTAACAACTACAATATAAGACAATATGCACTTTCAAAGTATGTTGACGTACAGGTATGTCAACGTTCAACCAACTTCAATGGCAAATACCAACAAACTTCGGAACCAACGACCATGTCAGAAAAAACTCAACAATGGTGGTTGTTTCACACAAGTTCCCCATTTGGGTTGGGGAGGATATACTTATATAGACATAGTTTGGAGCATGAATACGAAAAGGTAAGTGATAACTCTGGAAAAGAGTTATTATTCTTTGCATTTTACATTGAGTTTTTGTCATGTTTTGAATTATTTTTATTTTAGTTTTATTAGTTTAGGAGTTTATTAGTTATTATTAATAAAGCGAGAAATCATTGTGATTTTGGTATAAAAAGTGTTAATTAATGTTGTTCAAGTAGGGTATAAGGGTTCGAAGATGATCCAGAACGAATTCGGGCCGAAAAAACAAAAGTTGGTGTTCTGGCCAAAACCCTAGCACTCAAGCGCTGGGATTCAAATAGTTCGAGCACTGGGGTTTCGGTTAAGATATGCTTATGGCCAAAATGCAAGCACTCAAGCGCTAGGATTTAGGGCGCTCAAGTGCTAGCGGTGGGAAAATAATTTTTTTGATATTTCTGGAAATTATGGTGGGCCCTACTTATAATATTTAGTGGATCATTTATAAAGAGGATTAGGGTTTTAAAGAGAGGAGGCTTGAAAAAACTCTGAACGGCGATGTGACGGCACGAAAGACAAGATAAAACGACGAAGAAGTTGGATTAAAAGAAGAAGACACTTCCCAAAAGAGTTTTTCTTTATTTTGATTTAGTTTTTTTGTACTTAAATGGTGTCTTTCATATCACATATGAATTTTTTGAGTTTAATCAAATATTTTATCGAGTAAATTCTTTTCTAGGATTTTTAATAACACTTAGTGCATGGATTAATAAAAGTTATTAATTTTTATTTATGTGATTGTATTTTTAGATTATCTATTTTATTCTGTTATTAATGCTAGCATTGGACTGGCCATCTATTATTAGATTTAGAGATTTAATCTTGTTTAGAGATAGAAAGATTAAATTTGTCATTAAATAGAATAGTCTTTGTTCATCTGTTATAATGATTTATATGTGAGATAGAGATATACTAATATGTCTTGGGTAACTATTAAGGCAGAACTTAAAGTTCATTTTGGAAACACAATTTCATAAAAATATAAAAGTTGGGTGTAAGTGATAAGTTTATGAGAAATCGAGAGATTTTCATGAATAATTAATTCCTGTGGTTAATGATCCAATGGGCAATTCATAAGTAGAAGCTATGAGTTTAATCATATAGAGCGCTAAGTGAAATTGAAAATCCTAGATTTGTCGTCTTTGAAGTTAATATTTGATTTAAATATTACATATTAAATTAGTTTAGTCTTAATTCAATTTAAGTGTAATTAATTAAATTTATTTCCATTTAAGTGTAATTAATTAAATTCATCTTGGTAATTGAAAACCTCTAGTACTAATTCCTCATAGGAAGATACTTTTCTTATCATTTTTATTACTTGCTTCGGCACGTGCATTTGCGTTATAATTACCTTATCTAAATAATGAAAAAGTGTGTGCAAACGAAAAGCCAAGTAATGAAAGGTCATAATAACTTAATTAGAACATGAAAGGTAATGTATAATAACTTCTTATACATAAATATGAAAGGTGATGTATAATAACTACAGTGAATATTTGACCATAAATAATTAGTCATAAATTCATACACACTCCATAATAACGAAATACAAAAAGACAAGATTCACAAAACCCTAAATAAAATAATCTTTTTCCTCTACTATGAGACTGAGTCTAACCACTTTAAAAGATCAAGGAATTAGCTTTTCCGAATCCTATATTGGTTCTTTGCTTGAGGGAGTAGCACTTGACTTCGATTATCTCTATTCGCCTTTCTTACACGATGGAAATGAACTTTAGGAAAGCAATGGACCTTTTGCCGAGGAACCCACGCAAAAACCGAAAGGAGGAGTGATTCACTGCGGAGTCGGTGAAGCCTTGCTTGGTGGGTCGTTCATTAGTCAGGTCAGTTTTCAAACGAGGGCTTGTTTTCCAATTCTGATTTTTCATTGATTGATTTTCTTAGAATTGAGCTCTCCTTATTAATAAGAGTGTAGATAAGAGTAGATAAGGCGTACGTATCATCACCTCCATTAGATTAAAAAAACACAGAGAGAAAAGCGTCGAACCAGGTCAAGAGTAGAAAATCCGGACAAATGATTGTCCAAATTCAAACTAAATAATAATCACTGACAAAGATTGGGGAACCGTCGCACCAATTTTCCCAACGCCGATATTTGTTCAAGAGGTCTGAAATTTGCTACTTTTCTTGTTTTTAATGAATTTTCACTGTCTAATTGTTGACAATAATCCAGGAAGATTACAAATGATTGTCAGAACATACAATGACACCACGTGCAGCGTAGACAACTCAACGGAGTATATAATGTGTCATAAACATACACATACTTGGATCTAATCGACGGTAAAATCCCCGCATCATACATAACCATACACATGTATTGGAATCTAGTCGGCAGTAACATGCCCACATCATAACTTACTGCTAGTAGAATCATACAGAGAAGCACACATTGATGTGAAAATTATAACGGAAGTACACATGCCAAATCAAGTAATAAAAGTAATAAAAAAATATTGTCCCATGAGAAATTAGTACTAGAAGTTCTCAATTACCAAAACTAATTTCATTAATTACACATAAATAGAAATGAATTCAAAGAGTGAATTACAAATTATGACTAAACTAATCTAACATGCAATATTCAAGTCAAATATTAACTCTAAGACAACAAACCTAAGATTTTCATATGTGATATGAAAGGCATCATTTAATTACAAATAAAAATAAATCAAAATAAGAAAAACTCTTGTTGGGAAAGTGTCTTCTTCTTCCGATCCAAATTCTTCGTCGTTCCTTATCGTCTTTCATGTCATCACCCAGCCGTTCCCCAGTTGTCCCAAGTCTTTCCAATAGTTCTCTTTAAAACCCTCCAATTTTTCTTCTTAGATAATATTTGCTTGATGAATATAGCATAGCTCGGTATCTTCTCTAGAGCTTCGACAAATAAGATATTTATAAAAAAACTTCTTAAACACCTCTAAGAATTGTTGAAATTTGTTATTTTATTTACTTTTCTGTAGTCTCTGAGGATATGGTACTCATGAGGACTAGTAATATATCAAATCCCTTAGGTGGTAGGACTTTCATACATCCATCTTTGTTTTCTTCATCTCGTTCAACCTCCTCTTGAATAGCCATGGAGATTAATGTCTTTTGATTGTGCGGGTTTTCCAATTCCTTACCGCTTCTCAATATAATGACTTTTCCCCTAGGATTTTGGTTGTTACGGAGTCCACCTTGTGGTTTATTACTCAATGTTCTGGCAATTTGACTCATTTGAGTTTCCAAATTCCTCATGAAATCTTGATGACTTTGTATAAATTTCGTAAACATTGCCTCCATAGTTCGTTTCTTTTCCTGAAGTTGTGCTCTATTTTGCTGAAAACCGGGAGGAGTTTGTTGTCATCAACATGACGTTGAGGCTTGATTGCCTCCCCATATAAAATTTAGATGATTCCTCCATCCTGGATTGTAAGTGTTGGAATAGGGGTGGTTTTGATGCCCCGTATAACTTCCAACAAAGTTTACTGATTCAGGATTGTTGACACAATGCTTAGTATGATGTCTTTCACCGCACCACTCATACTTAGTTCCTATCATGTTCATCGAATTCACATTAGAATTCATCTGTAAAACCCGTGATTCGAGTCAGGGTTTTATGTTCAGAACTGGTCTGTTCTACCGTTATTTTTGAGTCAAGTTAGTTTCAGAACACGTGTACTGAGCCGAAGCCAGTCGCGCGTATGATCTATGAAGGTCATGCATACCCAAGTATTTGATGATAACATCATGAACACAGCAGAAAAGAATGAGTTATCAAAATATATGAGAGTATGCCAGTTATTTTTTATTTTATATGTAGTGGATCATAGAATTAGTTTTAGGCCGTTTATCGCATCAAGACGTCGTTATGGGGCATTTGGGTGGTTAATAGTTATAGAAGCATGTCATTATGATGTTGACGTGTTTGTTTTATTTTATGGGATTTTTCCTAATTTTATGGATATTTTTTTAGGATTTAATACGACTTAGTTATTATTCTTAACTTGAGCCGGAGACAAGTCAAGTCTTATTTACGATATTGCCACCTAGTTATTTTTCCTCCCCCGACCTTTTCTTTCTTCTTCACCATCCAAACCCTAGCTGCGCAGCCACCATTTGCTTGTCGTCGCTGCCGCCGTCGACCGCCTACTGCCGATCGTCGCCGCCATGCCCGCCTCGACGTTGCCGTGCCACCTCAAGCACCCTGGCCATCGCCCGGCCTCCACGACGCCAGAATCGCTGCCCCTAGCGCTGCGCTCGTGTCGCTGATTCCGCCGCCAGCAATCATCGCCGTCTCCATCGGGTGGTCGGCTCGACGTCTTCAACCAACCCACGACCTTCCCCGACCAGAGCGGAGCCCATCGCCACCCAGGCCGGTCGGATTTCTTCACCCATCGCCGCCGCTATGTTTTAGGCATTTTTCGGCCAGCCGCCACCTCTGCTGGCCACGTCGACATCGTAGACGCATCGGGCTCGCCGAGCCGGTTCCAATGGTACCCAATACCATTGCTTTGCAGCCAGTAGACACCGCCGGCGATTATCACCGGAAAACCGCCAGAAAACCACTGAACTTGCCAGAAAACAGCCAGAACTTGCCAGAAAATCGGATTCGCTCGAATTCGCCGGATCTTCCACTGAGCTCATCCAGTCGAACCTGATCAAACTTTGGACGCCAACGAGCGCCGAATTCGAGCTCTGAGATGCGTGACAAAACCCTAGCCGTCGTCGATTGTCAATGACGTGAGGTATAATTACCTCCGAGTTAATGATTTAAACTTGATGATTGTTAGCACAACATGGTAGGATTGATTAATTGTCATGATAATGCCTAATTATGGATGAAATGATGAGTTGCATGAGGTGATTAATTGTGAATGAATAGTAAGTGATCTAAGGAAGTGAATTGAGTATGAGCATGCTAATCGAGTACGACGTAACTTAGAATAACACAATAAAATCGGTATGAATAAGATGAGTTAGAATTATTTTCACATTTATGATTATGTGACTATTGATGGATGTTTGTATTTTGTTGTGTGTAATGTTCATGTCGAGTTTGATGCATCATTCAGTTAGCGGGCGTTAGCTTCTAGATTTGATGTGTAGGTATGGAGTAGGAGCTCGCCGCCTAGGCGCGATGACACGCTTGGAGCTTCTACCAGGTCCGTTTAGGACTCGTCTCTGTTTTATTCTCTACTCTATTGTATGTTTGATTTATTGCCTGCAGGATGGGTTAAGTGGCGTTTTATCGGATCCCACTTAACTCGGGCCATTTAGCCGAACAGTTTTCCGGATTAATAAACCTTCGAGGATGATTTCGAAAACAAGATACACCACAAGTTGCCTTCAGGGCCTATTATATGAATCCCTTCCCAGGCCTATATATATAATTTTATCGAGTTTTCAGTGAGACGAGAGATGGGGAAACCGACTGCACGTACCATGAGCGGATGCTGTGACAGTCAAAGCAGGCTCTAGATTAGTGAGCGGACTATTCCATTCCTGAGGGATCCTGACAACTCCGCGTTTGAGTTCCTCATACTCGGAGAACGTGGAGGTTTACGGGTACTCTTAAGTACAGCGCATGTCCGGACTTGTGGTTTAAAGGGTACTAAAGGCGACTGCCTGAGAGTACTCGGCCTTCGTGCTCAAGGCCAGGAGAATTATGGAGGAAAGGAGAGGGCTTAGGATATACATGTAGTCCCGATGGACCAGAGAAAAATGAAATGAGAAAAATGCTGAGAGAGGCATCAGCAAAGCAGTCAGTTCGGGATGCTACCGGGTCTGCAGCCCAGTGGCTCCTCAGTAGGTGCCCTTCAGAGTGTTCACGAGGAGTATACGATTGTTTTCTTCATATGAGAGTTTGCTCTCATAGCCAGTTTGTTATAGTTATATTTTGGACCAGTAACGCTTGTTACTGACGATTTTCTTTATATATATTTAAGTGAGGATTAAATATTGGATGTGCCGGCTTGGACGGAGGAGCAGTGAGGTCTTTTGCACACACATGTTAGATGATTAAATGTTTAATATTTTGTTTACATGTTATTATACTGGAAATGATGTGATTAGATGCAAACATGATGATATGATGTGATTAAATGTTAAGACATGATGATATGAGGTGAAATGTGAATAGATTGCACAGGAGGGTTGAGACCCAAGCTTCAGAATGAGTATACAGTAGATTAGATTCTGTGTGAATGAAATTGTTGATATATAGATATATATTTGCATATGTTGATTTTGACAGGGTGGCCCCTAATTGCACTTTTAGAGGAGACTCTGTCCGTTTTATTTTAGAATTTCTAATTGATTTATTGCCAATTGTTGTTGGCGTGTAATTTAGTTTGCATGTCATCCATGTAGTATCATGTTAGGATTCTGTGCATTCATCCATGTATGACGAGTCGTATCTTCATCTTAAGACACCGAGATTGGATCCGTACGAGTTGGGTTCGGGTTAGCCGACCTAACCGTGGCCCGTAACATGCCGGTTCGGTTCACGAGGGTGAACCGGAATTGGGGTGTTACATCATCCCCAAAGCTTGCACTTGTTTTGATAAAGCAGCCACTTGTGCAGACAAAGTCGGTCACTATGTCCAATTTGAGAACACCTCCACTCTTCTTCCTCATTGCTCTGTCTTGCCCCATCTGATAATGGTTAGATGCCAATTTTTTTCAATAACTCATTAGCTTCTCTATAGGATTTGCTCATGAGGGATCCAGTGGCAAGAGCATCTACAATGGATTTAGTTTCGTCATAGAGTCATTTGTAAAATGTTCAAATTTGAACCCATGGGGGAATTCCGTGGTATGGAAGCTTCCTTAGTAAATCCTTGAACCTCTCTCATGCATCATATAATGATTTGTTGTCAAACTGCACAAAAAAAATAATATCATTACGAAAATTAACAATCTTAGATAGTGGAAAGTATTTAAGCAAAAACATTCTCGCTAATTCATCCCAAGTGGTGATAGAATTAGGCGCCTGTGAATTCAACTATAATCTCGCATTTCCGGCTAAAGAATATGGAAATAATCGAAGTTGGATAGCTTCCTCAGACATTTGATTCATTTTAAATGAATCACAAATAGCAATAAAATTAAGCAGATGAGTATGAAGATCTTCAAGCGCCAGTCCTGCGAATTGTCCCACGGTTTGCAGCATTCAGAACATCACTGGTTTCAACTCAAAGCTATTTGATTCAATTGGTGGTCTGAGAATGCTTGAATGTAATCCGTCTAAAACTGGAAGAGAAAACTTTTCCAAAGCTTTTGTCTCATCATCTTGGCTACCGGTGGAGGATTATTACTCATCTGCCTTGCCTCCATTGCTCTCCGAACTCTAGCTTCTTGGCGTAGTCGCCGACAAGTTCTCTCAATCTCTGGGTTATATAGCTCAAGATCCTAAGTACCTTCTCCTTACATGCACTAAGTAGTACCTGATTAAATAGTAAAGATACAAAAAATTAAAACTTAGAAAGAGATGAGAACAATTTAAGCAACCAATCAAACTAATTTCGAAAAAATCAAATTCTAGTTTAATTTGCTGGCAACGACACCAAAAACTAGATGTGAAAATTATAACGCAAGTACACGTGCCGAATCAAATAATAAAAGTGATAAGTATCGTCCCACGAGGAATTAGTACTAGAAGTTTTCAATTACCAAAACTAATTTAATTAATTACAATTGAATGGAAATGAATTCAAAGAGTGATTAAATTGCAGATTAAAACTAAAATAATCTAACATGCAATATTCAAGTCAAATATTAACTCCAAGACGACAAACCTAGGATTTTCATATGTGATATGAAAGACATCATTGAATTACAAAGAAAAATAAATCAAAACAAGAAAAACTCTTGTTGGGAAAGTGTCTTTTTCTTCCGATCAAAATTCTTCGTCGTTCCTTGTCGTATTTCGTGCCGTCATCCAACCGTCCCCCAGTCATCCCGAGTCTTTCCAAGAGTTCTCTTTGAAACCCGCATAAAGTTTATAAATGATCCACCCAATATTATAAGTGTGGCCCACCATAATTTCTAGAAATATCGAAAAAATTATTTTCTTGCTGCCAGTGCTTGAGCACTTGGGTTTCGGCCATAAATTTTTCTTAACCACAAGGCTAACGCTCGAGAGCTCTGAATCCTAACGCTCAAGCACTGGGGGAGTTTCGAACAGAACACCAAATTGTGCTTTTTCGGCCCCACATTGTCCCAAATTCATTCTGGATCATCTTCTATCTCTTATACCGTGCTAGAACAATATTAATTAGCAATTTTTACACAAAAATCACAATGATTTCTCACGTTATTAATAATAGCTAATAAACTCCTAAACTAATAAAATTGAAGCAAAAATGACTCAAAATATGATAAAAACACAATATGAAATGCAAAGAATAATAACTCTTTTACTGAGTTATCAACACATACATACATATGCATATAAGTGTTGGCACATGGGCCAACATGGTAACCCATGACCACTAAATCAAACCAGAAGTCTAGTAACAACTTAATATAAGAAAATATGCACTTCAAAGTATGATTGGCATACGGGTATGTCGATGTTCAACCAACTTCAATGGCAAATTCCAACAAACTTTGGAACCAACAATCATGTTGAAAAACAACTCAACAATGGTGGTTGTTTCACACAAGTTCCCCTTTCTGGGTTGGGGAGGATATGCTTATATAGACATAGTTTGGTGCATGAAAATAAAAAGGTGTGTGAAAATGAAAAGGCTAGTAATGAAAGGTCATCATAACCCAATTAGAACATGAAAGGTGATGTATAATAACTTCTTGTGTAGAAATATGAAAGGTAATGTATAATAACTATAGGAATTTTTTACCATGAATAATTAGTCATAAATACATATACACTCTATAATAATGAAATACGAAAGAAATAAAATTTACAAAACCTTAAATAAAACAACCTAGTTACTCAAAAATATATTAAGGCCATAATGAAAAAATTATTATCTAATATATTGGATTTGACCCTGGTGGGTATTCGATGTGAGACTAACATACGTTTAGGGGAAATATTACATTCCACCTACCTTAAGGAAATTTTTTCTTCGAAATTCATTTATTTCACTCTTGCCATATCACTATCCATCTAATATGGAACCAGATTCCCTCTGATACCACTTGTAACCAACTTCAATGACAAATTCCGACAAACTTAAGAACCAACAACCATGTTGAAAAAAACTCAATAAAGGTGGTTGTTTCACACAAGTTCCTCCTTCTAGGTTGGATGAGGATATGTTTGGTGCATGAAAATGAAAAGGTAAGTAATGAAAAAGTGCGTGAAAACTAAAAGACAAATAATAAAAGGTCATAATAACTTAATTAGAACATGAAAGGTGATGTATAATAACTTCTTGTATATAAATATGAAGGGTGGAGTATAATAACTAAAGGGAATGTTTGACCATAAATAATTGGTCATAAATACATACACACACCATAACAACGAAATACGAAAAGAAAAAATTTACAAAATCGTAAATAAAATAAGATAGTTATTTTCAGGGTTTTCTAATATCCCCAACTTGAGAATTTTCGTCCTTAAAAATATATTAAGGCCATAATGAAAAATTATCATATTGGATAGGACCCCGGTAGGCATTAGATATGATACTAACATAATGTTTAGGGAAAATATTACATTCCACCTTCCTTAAGGAATTTTTGTCCTCGAAAATATATTAAGGCCATAATAAAAAAATTATCATCTAATATATTAGATTAGACCCCGCTAGGTATTATATATGAGACTAACATAATGTTTAAGAGAGATATTACATTCCACCTACCTTAACTAAAATTTCTTCTTCGAAATTCCTTTATATGACTTTTGACATCCCACTATCCATCTAATACGGAACTGGGTTCTCTCTCATACCACCTTTAACCAACTTCAATAATAAAATCCGACAATCTTTGGAACCAACTATGTTGAAAAAAACTCAACAAATGTGGTTATTTCACACAAGTTCCCCCTTTAAGTTGGGGAGGATATAGATATAGTTTGATGCGTGAAAATGGAAAGGCAAGTAATAAAAGGTAATAATAAGTCAATTAGAACATGAAAGATGATGTATAATAACTTCTGGCTTAGAAATATTAAAGGTAATGTATAATAACTACAAGGAATGTTTGATAATGAATAATTAATTATAAATATACACGCACTCTATAATAACAAAATAAGAAAAGATAAGATTTATAAAACCCTAAATAAAATAACCTAGTTATTTTCAAGGTTTTATAATATTACCACTTGAAAATTTTCGTCTTCAAAAATATATTAAGGCTGTAATGAAAAAATTATCATCTAATATATTAGATTGGTCCCTAGTAGGTATTAAATATAAGACTAACCTAACATTTAGAGCGAGATATTACAAGTTAGAAGTTAGAAGTTAAGTTAACCGAGTTCGAACCCGTGACCTGAAAGTTTTTTTTAAAAAAAAATTGAAGTTATCGACATTCGAACTCATAACTCTCTGCATGAGGTATTTTTATTATATTTTTAAAACTTTTATTTTATATTGATTAACTAATTCTGCGAAGGTTAGTATTTTTTAAAATTTTAATTATATTTTAATTGGTTGATTTTCTTAGTATTGAGCTCCTCCCTTATTAATAATAAGAGTGTAAATAAGAGTAGATAAGGCATAAACTGGCTTGTTCTCGAGGTTTTGTCCATTCTTCAGGCCTCCAATCAGGTACAAGTATTTTCACAGTCACATCTTCATGTCCCTGAATACTTAATTGATGAGACTCATTTAAAGCTTCTTCCAATTCTAAGGACCCCCATTCCACGATATCCAACTGCAGTTGTCACAGTTCCTGCTTTTTTACCAGATTTTATATTGATCACTTCCGAACCAGGAGCCACTTTCCCAGCCACTTCGTTGCTGTTCTCATCCACAAATTTGAGAGGAAGTAGGCGCTTACAGTGACTCCGCGGTGATGGGTCCGAGCAATAAACTCTTGCCCAACATAGCATCCTTTGTCAAAGCTTGATTGCATTCAGAGCTGTAAAATTGTACTCAAGTGGAATTGCTTCACCCTTTGGAATCTCCTTAGTACCTTCTGCAACTCCCTTCGCTAATCTCCAAAGAAGGTAATGCTCATCATTGCTTTGTTTGTCGGCTTCAACTAATGTAGGAATAATATCTGATGGAAACAAACCCCTAAAACCAAGAGAATCTAATCTAGGATCTTTATACCATGACCATCCAAAATGATTTCCTTGTGCTGCAGCAACCCCAGCATGATCAACAGTTCCACCATATCCAACAGATGAAGCCTCAGGTTCAACTCCCAAATAGTTTCTACCAGTTATGCCTTTACCAAATTGCTGCCAGCAAGAAAATTCCTTTGACAAGTCATCTATCTCAACCTTAGCCCTCAACCGGTATCTCTTGAAGCAGTCAAAGATTTCATCTACAACATAAGCATCAACATCTGCTAGTAATGTGAATGGCTCATCAGATCTCGGACCTGGACTGGAGCCACTACAATCATGCTTCTCATCTGGCCTGCAAGGTCGATAAAGGAATAAATCATACAAGAAGCGTCCTTGTGGTGTGAGCAGGGCAGCATACATGGGGGGTGCAGCATGAAGGGGAAGGTTAGGGGTGGCCAAAGTTGCAGCCTTTTCATCTTGAGGAGCCGTTTCGAACCGCTTGACATCATTGGTGAGCAGACCCTGGAGGAATTTCACAGTATCAGGCCCTCGGAAGCTTACTGGCAAGGCGGGCTGACAAAGGCCCAGCTTGATCAACACCCTCCAAGTTCTGCTCATTATTGTTGGGCCCTTTGGGCCCCCACCCAAACTTCGAAATTATTGTTGGGCCCTTCAGGCCCTTAAAAAGGACTTTAAATAACTAAATGAAACTTAGTTGTCACGAGCTTTAAGAATTAAAGACTTTCTTAAGGTTCCACCGCCTATATATAAGTCAACAATAACCTCTACGACCGATGTGGGATAAACTCAACAACTCCCGTTCATACATCGGGTGTGGCCCTACTGTTCATACCTTGATGCTGGCCCGAAACCGATCACACTCCCCTTAAATCAGACGGCATCCACTTGGTAAACTCCTTTAAATCATCAGGTGGATCCGATTAAAGAAACTAACAACAATCGGTGTAGGTAAACCCGGCTCGAACTTGGTTCTAATACCACTTGTTGGGCCCTTTGGGCCCCCATCCAAGTTTCGAAACCATTGTTGGGCTCTTTGGGCCCCCAAAAAGGACTTTAAACAACGAAAGGAAACTCGCAATAGGTATCAAAGGCTTCTCTTAATCCAAAAGCTAGCTAAAAAATTAAGGCTTTCTCATTAGCATATATACAAGTCACCAACAACCACTACGATCAATGTGGGACAAACCCAACAATTATGACCGTAAAGCTGAGGAAATGGCGAGATCGGAGAAGAAGAGACATCTCTGGCAAGGTGTCAACTCCACTGTAACACTTGCTTTTTCTTTAGCAGCTGTGCTTGACTCTTTAACAGCTGAGCTTGATGACAATGTTACTCACATAAACCAAACCAATGATTCGACCTACATGTCCAAGACTGGAGTGAAAGTGGTATTGTCAGTTACAAATTACTGAAAGAAACACTCCTCCCCCTATAAACGAAACTACAAACACAAGAAGGATTAATTTATAACCTTTGTCCCTAAGATCTGACAGAATGCCTCTACATTTCAGCAAGATACATGCCAATAGATGCTTCAGTTTCTGGATTCGGGGCATAATGGCATCTAAAAAGGCAATCCAGATAGTTCCATAGAACTAAATAGTATGTGAAGCATTTACCCAGATCACTTAAAAGGCAAATTAAATGGTTACTCTTTATATTTCTTAAACAAATTGCAAAACAGCAACTACATGATCTGGAAAAGTTATGTTCACTAGAACACCCATTTCTGTTCCTCAAATTAATGCCCCATAATAGAATAGTTGAGAAAATAGAAAATTATACACAGCACGCTGCCTCGTTCTAAGAAAAATACACAAAAAAAACATAAAATGTTTCACATCCAACACATCAATACAGCTAATTATACCTCTGTTCTGAATGTGGCAATGTTAAAGACAACGTCAACAATAAATAGATGAATCAAAGATCGGGGCAAAAAATGCAGATAGGAGCTCCAGAATGACTAAAGGTTGGATCTTTCACCTTGCACGGCTAGAGCTCCAGAATGACTAAATAAGATTGCTATAATTTATAAACTTCTACTCTTTAATTGTTTTAATTTATGATACCATAAATATTTGAAAAAATATATTTTGGATAATTATATCAACGAGAGCTGTCCACTAAACATAAACTCAAACCCGCTTTATTTAAAATTAAGTTATTAAATTTTCACTAAATTAAATTAAGTTTCCTCAAATTTGTATTGGAGCTGATCAGTGTGCATTTCTCCGGTATGGACAACTTGTGGACTATGTTATTTTGGCGATAAAATGCTTCAAAACAATTGAGGCTAAGAAGGGCAAGTTGGGGTGGTGTGCGCTTAAAGTTGATATGTCAAAGGCTTTTAATAGGCTTGAATGGTCATGTGTGTTAAAAATAATGAGGTGGCTTAGGATTTTCTATGCAATGGTGCTCGCACATGTATAAATAAATGCTTATCTTCCACCTCTCTTTCTGCCATTAGGAAGGGTTTATGGATTATTTAAGCCTAGTAGGGGAATTAGGCAGGGTGATTAATTTTTTTCTTATCTTTTTGTTCTTGTTATTATTTTTATAATTTTCTAATCGTTTCAAATTCTCATAAACAGCATTAATCAAATTTGATTTTTTAAGAGGAAGAACAAAACTGAAAATGATGGAAGAATTAATGGTATTAAAATAACAAAAGCTACCCTTTCTATGATTCACTTAATATTTGCTGATGATGATACCTTCTATTTTGTAAAGCTGATGTAAATGAAATTAAAGAGTAAGTCAAATATTGAAAGAATATGAAGCTGCTTGCTGGGCAGTTGGTCAATATTGATAAGTCCACTCTTCATAAATCTCAAAGTCAAAAGCAACATACTCTATCATTTATGAACTTGAAGCCTATGCCAGAGGAATGCCTGTATTCTATGAATGTGACCTGGTAAGAGCACTTATTTTTGCTATCCTTGGAGTCAAGTTGGCATATTACAATTGCTCTTTCCAAGGCTCTGGATTATGCACACCATGCATGTTTTGATCGCATTCTCTTCTTATTGATTCTGTTAACTTGGTAGAATTCATGAATGGTAAGGATGACTGTATATGCTGGATAAATTACTCGTCACCCTTTTCTTGTTCTTCTCTGTTATGTAAGTTAAATGCTGTAGTCAAGTGGATTAGAAGGACAACCAATACAGGGCTGCTCATGCCATGACTGTATTTTGCTCAGATATCGTAATAAATCTGTTTTTTTAAAAATCAATTAAATTTAATCCAATTATAAAAAATATTAAATGGTACAATGAGACAATAAATGGGCTTATAAACAAGTGACAAAACGGCGTAATAAATAGTATATGTAAAAATATGCTAAAAAATCTTTGAGAAAAAAATAAAATTTTGTGTGACCAAATTAGCCACTATTTGAAACTAATTGATAAATCTGAATTGTAAGTTACAACTCTTCAATTAAAATCCAACTTTTCATAAACTTAGGTCTATCAGGCGATCAATTCACTATTTAAATCACCGAAATTTATATCATAAAATTGGCTGGATTGAAGTGATCAATTGACCCAGTAAATCAGCAGAAATTTACATCACTCGATTTGTTAATCAATAAATTATTTAAGTCAAAAACTAAATTAACTTTAGAAAATATAAAAATAGGTACATAAGGTATGATGCGGGCACATTACCATCGACTAGATTTCGATATATGTGTACGTTTATGAGTGTATACTCTATTGAGTTGTCTAGATTATACGTGGTGTCGTTGTGCGTCTGACATTATATATAAACAAAAACCACTCAATAATCAACTAATATATATATATATATATATATATATATATAATTTTAGTTGATCATTAAGTGGTTTTTGTTTATATCCGTAAAGTTTATACGATAATAGTTAAATTAATATTAATCACATTCGAACTCATGACTGCTGCATGAAATATTTTTATTGTGTTTTAAAAAAATTTATTATATTTTGATTGACTAATTCGGTACATGTTAATATTTTTAATTTTTATATTTTAATTAATTGATTTTCTTGGTACATAAGAGCAGACAAGGTATATGTATCATCATCTTCATGTGATAAAATAAACATGGAGAGAAAAGCGTCGGACCTGGTCAAGAGTAGAAAATCCGGACAAATGATTGTCCGAATTCAAACTAAAGAATAATCACCGACAAGATTGGGGAACCCTCGCGCCAATTTTCCCGACGGCGATATTTGTTCAAGAGGTCTGAAATTTGCTACTTTTCTTGTTGTTAATTAATTTTCACCGTCTAATTGTTGGCAAGAATCCAGGAAGATTATTACTTTTCATCAATAATGGCTATCTCTGTGATCAGATTTGCTGTTTCCGTATTCTATATGCAATTGATTGATTATAAATTAGGAAATCGTTTAGAAGAATCGAATTTTGTTTGGTTGATGTTAAACCCTTCATTTTATGTCCTTGTTTAGTGTTTTGTAATCTGGCTGTTACGTCGTTGGTGTTTTTTTTAAAAATAAAAATAAAAAATAACAAAAAGTGGTAATTGTTATATTTGGGATTAGATTGGCTATTTTGACTGTGGATTATGCTTGCATTTGATAGTATTTCTGGTAGGAAGTAGTGAAAAGATTTTGATGGCTTCAATGTCTGATACAGAGTTTACTATGTTTTAGCAAACTGCTAGTTAATCTAGCTGTGCTAGTTTGAGGCTGACCAATTTCTGCTATTGAGGTATTGCTTGGTGGGGTCTTGTTTTTTTTTTGGTGCGTGTTTGTGGCTGCTTATTCATCATTCTGGTTTTGGATTGTTTGGTTTGTAGGTTATTAAGGTTTTCAGGATATTTCACCATGATTTATTTTTCGTTTTGTTCAGTTCATGTCAGCAATGGCTGCAATATCTTCCATAATTCATTTATTATAACCCTTTGATACCAGAATAAAACCCAAATCAACAAGACATGAGATATTTGATGTAGGACGCTAGGAAAAAAATGTGCGAGTTAAAAATCTATTGCATATAGACCAAGAAAGTTACCTCCCAATGTTATCTGTGCTCATTAATTATGTAATGAGTGCAAGTGAGGACCAAAGGTATAATCCTAACTTTCATTTATGATTAATCCAGTATTGCATTGATTTTTAAAAAAATTAAAATTGTTAGATTTTCTGGTTGTGTGAATCTTATTTTGAATTCTATTTGCTTACC
>JAURVB010005996.1:0-14264 GCA_033002965.1 Piper betle | reverse complement strand
CTAAGGATTTGTGTGAACTTGTCACTGGATTTATATTTCAATAAGATGGGTGATGAAAGTTTGTTAATATGATATCTCTTAAGGGGCTGAGTAACTGATTGATCATTTATATTCCAAGGATTTGTATGAACCTGTCACTGGTCAGAAACCTGGCGAGGTGTCCACTTGTCAGAAACCTGTAGAGGAGACTGATAAAGACTGGAATAAGTTGGATAGGAAGGCTATATGGGCTGTTTAAGATAATAAAGACTGGAATAAGTTGGATAGGAATCCTATGGTCTCTTTAAGACAATGCGGTAGATGATTGGATAAGTTGGATAGGGAGGCTATGATATGTTTAAGATAATGGGTAGATGAAGTTATAAGGATTGGAATAAGTTTGATGGGAAGGCTATGGCCTATTTTAAAACAATGGGTAGATGAAGTTGTGTATCATCATGTTTCTGAATTAACATCTTCAAAAGCTATATGGGATAAACTCCAAGAAGTTTATGAGAGGAATACTGCCGGCAACAAGACCCTTTTGATAAGGAAATTAGTGAATTTGAGGTATAAGGATAGAAGTGATATAAATGAGTATCTCAATGAGACGAAATGAGATGAAGAGTATTATTACCCAACTTGCCAGGATAAAGATGACTTTAGATGAAAAATGGCAAGATGAAGATGACTTTAGATGAAAAATGGCAAGCTATCCTGCTCTTTAACACATTGCCAAAGAACTTGGAAACATTGGTGATCTCTTTGAGCAATGCTACTCCAGATGAAAAACTTACAATGGATATGGTAATAAGCAGTTCTTGCTGAATGAGGAGTTGAGAAGAAAATCTCTACCAACTTCGAGGGTCTCATGCATTAGTGTCAGAAGAGGCAATAGGTAGATCAAGAAAGTAAGGGACCAACAAACAGAATGGACGAGAGCCGAGGAAGCTCTAAATCCGAAGAAAATTTGAATTGTTATTATTTGTGCAGCAAGACAAAGTCATATAAAAAAGGATTGTTAGAAACTCAAGAAAGATTTGAAAAATAAGGACAACAAGGATCAAAGAGAAATGAATACTAATATTGTACATGATGACACTTAGGTGATTCTTTCTGATTATGGAAATGATTGTTTGACGGCTGATGTGATGCTAGTTGGGTAGTTGACTCGGGAGCATCATTTCATGCAACTCAAAGAAGAAATTTCTTTACTACCTATAAACCTTAATATTTGGGTATAGTAAAGATGAGAAATAGTGATACTTCCAAAATTGTGGGACTTGGAGACGTGCATATAGTAACAAACATGGGTTACAAATTGGTGTTTAAAAATGTCAGACATATTCCAAATTTGAGGATGAGTTTGTTGTCAATCGGAATGCTTGATGATGAAGGATTTAGTTTACAATTTGCACAAGGTGTGTGAAAACTTGTGAAAGGTTCTTCTTGTTGCTAAAGGGAAGAAGTGTTGTAGTTTGTACAAGACTGAGATAGTCTAGCTTAAGAGGAGGTTAACATCTCATCACTTGATTCCAGTGCTAATTTGTGGCACCCATCTGATTGGGACACATGAGTGAGCAGGGACTAGAGACATTGAAGAAGCTAAATCTCCTTCCCAAAGTCAAGGACATCACAATTAGTCCTTGTGGCTATTGTTTAGTGAGGAAACAACGTAGGACATCATTTGTAAACATAAGTACAAGGAAGTCAGAAGTTTTTGAGTTGGTACTCACTGATGTGTGTGTGCCTATGGAAGTAAAATCTCTTGGTGATTCTATTTATTTTGTCACTTTTATTGATGATACTTCTAGGAATGTGTGGGTTTATGATATGAAAAATAAAAGTGATGTTTTTGGCATCTTTAAGAATTTTCATGTATTAGTTGAAAGAGAAACCGGTAAGCTCTTAAAATTCCTTGGAAGTGATAATGATGGTGAATATTGTTCTGTTGAGTTTAATGAATATTTTAGCAAGTATGGGATTAGGCATGAGAAGACAGTTCCTTATACCCCTCAACATAATGGAGTGGTTGAAAGAATGAACAAAACTATCTCTGAGAGGATTAGAAGTATGTTGTCTTCAGCTAAGTTACCTGAAAGCTTTTGGGGTAAGGCTATGGGCACAACTTTTTATTTGATCAATAGATCTCTCACACATGCCTTGGACAATGACATACCAAAAAGGGTTTGGAGTGATAAAAAGGTCAGTTATTCTCATTTGAGAGTCTTTGGTTGTAAAGCATTTGCACTTGTGCCCAAGGAACAAAGGGCTAAACTTGACTCTAGACCTGTGGAATGTATTTTTCTGGGATATGGTGATGATAAGTTTGGATACACACTCTTGGGATCCTAAGAATAGAAAACTGATTCAAAGTAGAGATGTAGTTTTCAGGGAGAATCTAACAGTTGAGGACTTTGGCAAGGAAGAAGTTCCTCAAACAAAATCTCAAGAAAGCTTAGAAAAGATAAAAGAACCTTCAACCTCAATTAGAAGCGAAGAGGAGGCTTAGGATGACATAATTATTCCCCCACCTAGTGATGATAAGGGTAAGGATGTGGTGTCAGATGATATTTCTAATGAGTTTGTTAATGATGTTGGAAAGGAACAGGCAGATTCTGATCAAGGGTAGCCAACTAATGTGAGGAGATCAGCTCATGAACCAATTCTATCAACAAGATATCCATCATTAGAATATGTGAAAATCACTGAATATGGAGAACCATAAATTGTTAATGAGGTCAAAGCTCATGTAGTAAAGGAGAAGTGGTTGAAGGCAATGCAATATGAGATAAAATCTTTGCATGAGAATCACACCTATGAGTTGGTGGATCTTCCTAAAGGAGAGAGAGTATTAAAGAATAAATGGGTTTATAGAATCAAACATGAAGAAAACAACACACAACCAAGGTACAAATCAAGGTTGGTGGTGAGGGGCTTCAGACAAAAGAAATGTATTGATTTCGATAAAATTTTTTCTCCTATTGTTAAAATGTCTTCTATTGGAATTGTTCTGACTTTGGCTGCAAGTTTGGATTTGGAAGTTGAATAGTTAGATGTGAAGACGACCATTCTTCATGGTGATCTTGAGGAAGCCATACACATGGAGCAACCAGAGGGTTTTAAAGTTAGAGGAAAGGAATAGATGGTGTGGAGACTGAAAAAGAGTTTGTATGGTTTGAAGCTTCTTTCATTCCAATGCACGTCTACAAGGTGTGGCAAAGGAGGGACAAAGCTCCAATGCACCAATGTTGCTAGGACCAAGGCGGGGAAGAAGCTTCTTTCATTCCAGCAGATGGTAGGGGGAGGAGCTTCACTGCTCGGCGATGACGGCTCCGAACAGCAGCAGCAACAATATGCTTTGGCAAAGCGGTGAGGTGATGGACTTTGGCGAAGCAGGGCGAGATACGGCAGAGCTCCAGGGTGGTTCTTTGTGGCGGTGACAAAGCTTCGGCACAATTACACCAAGGCCTCAAAGTGGCAGGGCTCTAGCGTCTCCTTGACAATACAACGGTGTCAAGACAACGCACTCCCATCTGTCGCCTTACTGGTGTTGCTTTGCCCCACTTAGTAAAATATCCAAATGTCGTCAAGACAAACTTGTGACCCTTTGACGATAATGGATGGATGAGATTAATAAAATCAACCCCCCCAAATCTGAAATGGCCAATAGGCGCCAATCGGGTGCAACAATTCAGGCGCTAGATGCTTCAAAAGTGCATGCCAATGACACTTCTCACATGATCGAGCAAAATCCATACAATCCTTGTACATTATTGGCCAAATATATCTGATTCAAAGCAAAAGGTGATACAACCTCTTTCAACCTTGGTGCTCTCCACAAGTCCTTTCATGTGCATCTCTAATAGCCTTCAAGCTTTCTTCCTTGGTCAAACACCGTAGTAGGACTCCATCGATTCCTCTGTGATATAGCAATTCTCCTTCAATGACATACCGTGAAGCAATTCGTCGCACCTCACGTGCCTTGCTTCGATCATTGGGCACCTGATTGCATGCCAAAACATTGATAATATCTCCATACCAATCCTCAAACTCCTCTAGTGTTATGCTTTCAACTACAACACTTGACGGTAGAGCCACACCAGTGGGTGCGTCATGGCGAGCAAACCAGATAATTGGCTCTATGATTTCTCCTTTAGCAATATAATCCGTATGGATACATCGCCATGGTTTGTTAGTAGGAATATGTTCAAACACAACTTCTTTGATGTTCTTCAATAGTTGCATCAAATGTGCCTAGCATACTACCAAGTCAGCTTCTTTAACTTCAAAATTTCCTATAGCTTGTTGGATCACCAATAATGAGTCACCTCAAACTAATAAGTACTCTACCTTTAAATCCTTTGCAAGCAACAATCCAAGCAACATTGCTTCATATTTTGTGTTGTTGTTAGTGCAAAAATATGCTAAGTTACAAGAGTGTAAATGCATCTTCCTTGAAGGCTCCTCAGCCACTGGCGAGCCAAAAAATGGCCAAAAATAAGGCGGTATCACTGCCGGGTGTGGCGACTTTGCCGGCTGCAATAGCAGCCATGGTGGTGGTCATTGGTTGTCTTAAAATGGAGATCTCGGCAAGATGAAGCTGTGTGGGTGGTTGGATTTGCTAGAGGACAGTTGCTGGTGTCAGAAAATGGCCCAAAAGGATGGTGGTGGTGGCAAAAACTGACAGCAAGAACGTCATCGCCGGCAACGACACAGGTGGCGATCATGGGTACGGGCAAATAGTCGGCTGTGACGTGGTCACGGTCGTAACAATCTGATGGCCAGGGGGAGACGGAGACTCTCTGGCAGTGAGCCGAAGTGGCGGCAGCGCTATGGGTGTGAAGCTCTGAAATGTGGGAAATCTCTTGAGATCGAATAGAGATTGCTAGGTTTGAGTGAACAGCTTAGATTTTGCCAGATGGCATGATCTGAGCGTTCGACAACTCAGTAGCCTAGTGGGGCACACCTATAGGTATGTGTAAGCAAACACCAAGGCTAAGCATACCTTCTTAATCCTTGTATACCTTTGTTCAATTGAACTCATGTATCTGCTCAAGTAACACACCGGTCATTCTCTCCCAATGTTGTTAGCATTGAACTACCTTTCGGTATCACAAACATTAAAGGTGTAATCCTCTATATTCCTCCATTCCCGCCATTTTCAGGGCGTAACCTTTTGCCCTTCATTGTTGTTCCTTCGCTTTTCTAATTGTTTTTCCCGACCTTGCTCGCTGAGTTTAATGACAACATTGGTTGATGCTTAGCATTCTTCAATGAAGCGAAAACCCTCATGAGCTCCTCGAAGATCAACACCCTTTCATAGAGTTGTTCGAAAGTGTTGCATTGTGCACCACTTAGGAACCAAGCAGCCAAGCTAACATTCATTACACAATCTTCTCAAGTTCCTTGATGTTAGAAATCTCTTTCATTTAGGATGATAAGCTTCTGAATCTCTTCACATATACAACAAATTCTTCACTTGTTTCTCTTTGATATTGCCTTAAATGCTTTATTTATACCGGGATCTTCGTCGACTAAAAATGTTCTCTAAACTTTTCGACAAATTTGTCACATAAACTGATCAATCCAAGCATGCAATTGTTGAACCATCTTAATGCATTGCCACTAAGAGATGCTGGAAATTGTCATAACTTTAGCTTCGCATTTGCTACAATTATTCCACACTCAATGAAAGATTGTGATGTGATTTCCAGGGTTGCTATTTCCATCAAACTTCGTAAAGGTAGGACACATATACTTCTTAGGTAAAACTTCTATATAGACATCATCAACCAAGGGACGAAGACACTTTGTTGCTTTGGTCGGTTCCTTGTCCTTATGTGCCATGAATGCGGCAATCAATGCGGCTTGTGCGTCCATTGCGGCTTTCAAATCATCAAACTGGGTATCTTAAACTAGCATAAGAGGTGCAATTGGTGTAGTGCAACTGGCACTATTAGCGCTACTGGAACCACTGTAGGGTAGACTTGGCGAGGATAACTAGCTGGCAAGGTAATAGTGGTGGGAATTGATGGTTGAGCCATTGAAATTGAAGGCGGTGCCATTGGGATGGGCACCGTGGTGGTGATCAGTGGGGGAAATGCCATAGAAATTAATGATTAGGGGAAGGCAGCACTGTACCATGGGTATGGGTGCGATGGCCGGTAGTATGGTTGCTTCAGAAACCAAGTTGAGAGTGGCAGTGGATTGTGCTTGGTTCAACTAAGTTATGTAGCTTGGTACTGTTGTGTCCAACTAGGAAAGTGATGTTCCTTTCTGGCATTTACGGCAACAAGCGGTAATATGGGAAGGGCGGCCTTCATCTTTGATACAGCCAGCAGCATTGCAGCTCTTCTTCTTGGCCAAGATCAATAGGGCGGTGGATAGCAACAAAACTCTGGCAAGTCCCTTTCCTTGGTTTCGTGGTACAATAGCAAGGTTTAGACGAGAGGCAAGTGGTAGCGAGACAGTGGGTTTCCAATCTCCGGCATAACTATGCTCTGGTGCAAGTGCATTGGTGATGATGAACAGCTTGACTCTAAGATATTCACCAGCGGTGATGGTGAGCACCAGGTGGCAACACATCTACAAGGTGTGGCAAAGGCAAAGGAGGGGCAGAGCTCCAATGTCACTAGGACCACAAAGGGAAGAAGCTTCTTTCATTCCAGCTGATGCGGGGGGGTGCGGAAGACCATCATTGCCCAGTGATGTGGGCCCCGAATAGCAGCAGGAACAACATGCTTTGGCAAAGCGGTGACGTGATGGAACTCCGGTGAGGCAGGGTGAGAGACAATAGAGCTCAAAGGTGGTTCTTTTCGGAATTAAAAAGCTTCAACACAATTTCACCAAGGCTTCAAAGTGGCAAGGCTCTAGCATCTCCTCTTGACAATACAACGGTAACGGCAACTTTGCAGTGCGGGACTTCGATCGGGTCTTGGTGAGGGTCACCAGAACAGCATTTTTGGTGAGGGGCTCCTCCCTCGGGCTTCTCTTCTTGGCTCCATGCATTGCCGGTGTAACACCCCGATTTTGGTTCACCTAAGAACTAGATCGGAAATGTCATGATCGAGTCGAGTCATGTCTAAAACAATTAGTCTATAAGGCTTGATCAATAATATAGATCAAAGTAACATGCTTGGCATCAAGAGAATGGAAGACATCGTTAAATACGCGTAAAAACACATCAAATATAAGTAAAAATGTAAAAGAAAATAATTGGGTTAAACTCAAGTGTGTGTAGCATTTATCTGCCCTTCCACCAAAGCTGACTCAAAATCACGAAACCTACATATATAATATGAAAAATATCAGTAACGAGTGTTACTGGTCTATAAATAACTAATAGTCAAACTAACACACGAGAGCTGACCCTCCTGTTAAGTGAAAACATTTATATACTCCTTCATCAAATCTCTTATAAGGGCATTAATTAGGAGCTGCCGACCTCGCGCGACAGCATCCCTTTCCATCTCATCTTATGCTTCATCAACTTTAAAACTATCCCTTGAGCGGGAACATCACTTTATTTTCTTTCAACCCTCTACATCCTCCATAGCACTCCTGCTCAGTATAGAGGCAAGGTCCTCTTAGGTGTACATCTTGAGTACACTTTAAAACCACAAGTCTAGACATGCGCTGTATTACAGTACCCATAAACCTCCACACTTTTCCAAGTTTGAGGAAATCAAAGGTAGAGTTGTCAAGATCCCTCGGGAATGGAATAGATGCTCACAAAATTTAGAGCCCACTTTGACTAACACACACCTATTTCGAGACGCAGTAGTCGGTTTTCCCCTGTCTCACATCTCAGTGGAAAACTTGAAAAAATCATATATAGGCCCAAGAAGGGATTTATATAATAGGCCCGAAGGCAACTTGCGGTGGATCTTATTTTTGAAATCAGACTCGATGAGTCACATCCTCGAGGTTTATTAATCATGAAAGTTAAATATGTCTAAATGGCCTGTGTTAAGTGAGATCGGATAAAACAACCACTTAACACGTCCTACGATTTGGAAATCAAATCAGCAATAGATTATAGCGATAAAAAGTGAGAAGAGTCCTAACGGACCAGTAGTCCAAGCTCCAAGTGTAACATCTCCTCTACGGCAAGCTCAAACTTCGAAGCCTATATTGTAACCCACTACTAAGTAAAATACTAATATCTCTGTATGATACATGCTCGTGATATGTGCTTATATCATCAATACATCCTAATAAAGAAGACTGATAAATAAACCTACAACTAGACATACAACACACAAATCCAGACATAATAAAGGAAATAACTAATAACAAATAAAAAATAAATAAATGCATACACTCATGAATAAATAGATAAACAATAAATGCCTGCAAATAATCAATACTCTAATCATAAAATAATAATACATATACTATATAAATACGTGGCTAAACTCGAGTAAATATCACATATACATATACTCTTGTTAGTAAATGTATAAATTATTAAATAAATAAATACATAATCATTCAATAAATAAATAAATAAATAGTTAGTTTTAATTAATCATGAATAATAATAATACCATAGTCATCATAGTTGTTCAATTCAAAATACATAATTATTACAAATAAATAATAACTGAACAAATAAATAATTTTACATACACACACACACACATACACACAATTTAATATACATGAATAAGATTAATATTAATAAGTGAATATATCAATAATAATAATAATAATAATAAATCATCATATAAGAACTTATCATATATGACAAACATCTAAATAAAAAGAATAAATAATAATGAATAAATAAATAAATAAATAAAATCAATCATAACATCAAAATATGCTAAATAATATGAATATACATCTAAACTAATATAAGGGTTCTCGAATAACAAAAAACTGATTGAAAATAAGCTCAACCAAGTTAACTCACTGAATCGAACTGGTCGGCCAGCTTAACTCAGTCTGGGTCAGATAATTTAGTGGCCTAGGTCGACTGGGCTGGTCTAGAATGGTGGACACGAACACTGACACAACATGAGCAAGTAGGTGGACACGAACGGGTGACATGGCTCGGGCTGCGGACACGAACATGGGCAAGCGGAAGTGACACGGGTAAACAGTTGGACGGGGTTGGCGGCACCTGTCTCAGAAAATGCTGATGGTGGCGCGACTAGGTTAGCTATCGGTCGGGATCGATAGCCCTGACAACAAGGAAGATGATCGTGGTGGTGATTAGTGATGTTCGGCCACTGGCTTGCCTAAAAATGACCGGAAAAAGGGGCATAATCGCCATAGGTGGGGCAGCTTTGCCGACGGCAATCACGGGCCACGCTATAACGACCTACCCATTCTGAGCCACGAGCCAAGTGTTACTATATGAAATTAAGTGTCTCATAAATTAATTTTCTATTAATTTTAAGATTTTAAATAAACTCTTAACATAAAAGTTAATATAATAAATGCTCGGAATAATCTAAGTTCCATAAACCGAACCAAAATCTCACTGCCATGCAAACAATCTCGAGAAAAGAATAGTCCAATAATAGAGTCCTCCAGCTATCCCGACTCTACCCATCCTTCCATGCTCATACCTGCGGAGGCAATTCTGCGTTAGTGATAAAAATAATAAGTCGTATAATTACAAGAAACAATTAATATATCCCACAATATCTGAATTACGTCTTTTAGTGATTATGAGCGTATGCTGAGCTCTTAATATGCTGGGAGGTGGCCGCCCATCCAGCTACAATCCCATGTATGCGCACACAGGCTATATGGCCCTTTGCCTGTAGTTACTGATATTTACCATTGACTCACCCTCTAAGTATCACAAGTGCATAATTAGCCGTCTTGCACTGCTGTGTTTTGTCACCCCGTTCGGCATGGGGGCAGGCATTTAATCTTTTAGGGGTGCTGCCCTATGTTGGATTGAGTCAATTCATTGACCACGATTGCGCTCGGTGCATGGTGGTCGAATATGAACTCAAGTCGACCAAGACTCCACATAGTAATTTTTTAAGGGTGCTGCCCTGTGTTGGATTGAGCCAATTTTTGATCTTGGGTTGTGCTCGGCGCATGGCGATTGAATGTGGACTCAGGCCGACTAAGACTACCAAATTGAAATATATAATATTTCAAGTAATTATACGAACCTAGATTTGTGATGAAGTACCCGCAACTACGACACAGGATCTTAATATGGATGTAATTTCTCTAAAGTCAAATGTGCTCACAAGTTATCAAGAGGATGTTTCATTTACACAATAAAACTTTCCTTTATATAGAAGAATATATGTAGAATTCAAGAAGTCACTACATTAAATTTTATAAATATGTGTAGAATTCAAAAGTCATTTGTGTGATAACATAAAGTCATTTGTGATAACATAAACTCAAAAGTAATTATTAAGTTAATACGAATGGATGTTAAATCATCAAAAAATTATAAATATCATTATACCGGTATGCTAAAGGTCAAAATCAATAATTTATACTATTAATTTTTTTCAAGAATTAATTTAATTAAATAATATTTACGGTTCTTTCTAAGATTTACAAACCCTAAATAAAATAACCTAATTATTTTGTTTAGGTTTTACATTGCGATGGTCATGGGTGGTTTCAAAATAAAGATCTCAATGAAGGTAATCTAATGGGTGGTCACAATTGACTAGAGGTGGCTCATCGACGACTAAACTGGCCCGGAAAGGTGGTGGCAGCAGCAGAAACTGGTTGCAAAATCATTGTCGTCGTGCGATGACTGCTGTGACTTTGGTGGTGAAGGGTACGAATTGATAGCCAGCTACGAGGCAGTCCTGGTGGTACTGGTCTGGTGGCCGGGGTGAGCTAAAGACTCGTCGTCAGCTAGCCGAAATAGCAGCAGCGCTAATGGTGTAAACTCTATAAATCGTAGAAACTCTC
Source organism: Piper betle (assembly GCA_033002965.1). Classification (NCBI taxonomy): domain Eukaryota; kingdom Viridiplantae; phylum Streptophyta; class Magnoliopsida; order Piperales; family Piperaceae; genus Piper; species Piper betle. The sequence goes on along the minus strand of JAURVB010005996.1, from coordinate 3,374 downwards.
TAGAAATTAATATGGTGAAACTAGGGCTGATGTGTATGACTCAGATCTTGCTGTGATTTGAACGTCCGACAACTCGTGACCTAATGGAATCCATTTACTGAGTATAGAAGCTCAAATTGAGACTATCCAAAGTCAAAACTTATTCGAGTCTTAAAAGTGACTTTATAGGTGGGAATCAAGGCAAGAAGGCTAAATGTGCATCAACCCTAAATCAATTAGGTGAAGACCTACGGCTCAATCAAGTTGGGTTCACATGGGCATAATCCGATGATCTAAAATCCTTATGATGCATGCAACGGAGATATCCTGAAAATTTCAAACGGATACTAAACACTGCAACGACATAAATCTAGGTCTACAACCTTAGTATTCAATGATAACTCATGTTCTGCTATAACCTATTTCAAGCTATCATCTGCATGTCAAACATACTCAACCACTATAACATACTATATAGTCATTTGGGCACCATACTCATGATCTAGAAACTGGTTTGGCTCAAGCTCGCTCAAACCAACTCAAGCTGGCTCGAATTGAGCAATAATACAAGCAGGTAAAACCTTAATGTGAAGCTGGGTTATACAGCCATTGTTCTACTTTGCTCACAACTCTTCATGGTGGTTGCTGGCAACATTACGTGCCGACTCCTTCACAAGCTTGAGCCCCCTTACCACTTAAAAGCTTGGCTATTTATAGAGCCTTTTATCAGTGTGTTGTTTCAAGATTATTGGCTACATATCCTCAACCATCTTACCTCATCCCCAATTGGGTGAGCTTTTATTCTCTGTTATTTTTATCCTCTTCCTTGCCCTTGGGAATTGCCTTAAACCAATTCTTTACAAAAAGGAGCCAACTTGTTTTAACACATGATGATTACTTACACAAGCATGAACGACTCATGGGTTTGGTGGAACAAGTTAAAATTATTTTTAATATTCATATAAAATTATGTTTTTTGTTAAATTTAAATAAATGTTCATTATTTTTATTTACAAATAACATAGTAATAAATTTGAACGTATTTAATATATATTATTAATAAGTTTCAACTTTACGCATCGTGTGTATTTGGCTTGTTATTTAATAAAGAGCTGCTAGATTTGCCTTGTGCTTATTTTGAGAGCTTTTTACAAAAAAAGGTCTAGTGTGTTGATCAATCAAAAAAATGAGATTGTTTATAAATAATTACGGGAAAGGGGTTAAAAATCAAATTCAGACAACTCTACCCTTGGACTGTTGCACATAGATTTGGTTTATAGGGTCATTGTAAGGGTGACAATTGACAAAACATATTGTCATCTTTGAGCTTGGGCAAAAACTTAATTTACTATTTGGTCGTCAATGAGGTGGGCATTTGATTGATTCACTTTTGAATCATATAATCTACCCATCACTGCCACGTGTCAAGAAATATGAAATCAACCAAGTTTAATAAAATTTTAAAAAAACTTAATGAAAATGTTAATATTGATTCGATTTGGTTAGTTAGAAATCCTAGCTGTCGTCACCCAAATATTATCGTCCCTCCGATCGAAACCCAACCACTAAGAATCTAATATCATTTAGCATCTTGATCGAACCCACTTCTACAGGCGAAGTTGCTTAAGATATAATTTTCAACCCTTCTTCGTAGTGATTTAAAACTTAGCGTCTTTTTCCATGATTAATAAAGAAAATGACCCTAGTAAACATCAGAGAAAGATTATATGATTTTTTCCTAAACAAGATTTATGATTTCGAGAAAACGTGATCGGATTTAGGAAACTTGCATGAAAAATAAACTACCATTGCTGTCAATGCTTCTACAAAAAAAAAAAAATTAGATTAAAGAAAGTTGTACAAAAATGAGAAGGCCATGTAAAAATGCATAAAAATAGAAATTATTAGGTAAGATGTTGTGCTAGACTTATATTATAGATAAATTTTGTTTAATAATAATGAGATAAAGTATAATAATCTGATATCTTAGATATATATTTTCGTTGACTTTAAAGATAGATTTAAATAAAAGATAAATTATAATAATCTGATTTATTATTTTTATTTTTGATATATTTTGATCAGTTAAATCTCATACTTTTAATCAGAGGCTACTATTGAAATCTCCTTTTATTTATTAGGTAAATAAGATGTCATATCATGCATGACTTATATTACAAATAAGTTTTAATTTTATTTATAAATTTTTATTTAATATCTTAGATATAAAATCCGATTGATTTTAAACACATATTTAAGTTGAAAGAGAAGATAACTTTATTAATACAATTTTCTTTTTTTATTTTTATTTTTCAAGGTAAGTAGATGACTTCTTGGTAGGAAGAAATTAAAAATTAAGGTTCGAAAGATTCGAACATGTGACCCTTTATAGTGTGAGGTATTTTATTTTATTTTGGTTGGTTAGATCTCCTAATTTTAATCATGTATTAATATTAAGTTCCATTTTTATTAATACGAGACAATACGTTTCACTATGGGTAATCTATACTAGAAAAATTTTAATTTTATAGATAAATTTTTATTGGATAATGAGATAAATAGTAATAATTTAATATCATATATATAGATTATGATTAACTTTAAAAATATATCCTATTTAAATGAAAAGATATATTCTATTTGAATGAAAATATGAATTATAATTATTTAGTTTATTTTAATACATTTAGACATACTCTTATTGGTATGAAATGAAAAATTGAAGTCAAGCTTGAACTCATTACCTTTTATCAGTAAAAGAATTTTTTAAAAAAAATTGAAGTTAACAAATTTTGAACACTAACCTTTTGTAAGAGATAATTGTATTATATTTTTAAAATTTTCTTATATTTTGATTGGTTGATTGTCTTTCTTTTAATCTTGTATCAGTATTGAGTTTTCTTTTTATTAATAAAAAAGATAAGAATAGATTAATTAATTAATAATAAGAGTAGATGAGGTTAAGCACGAGATTAATAATTAATCGATTCTCTGAATATTCTAAAAGCTTTATAAATATTGTAATATCCGCCTTCAACAAAGAACACTAATCAATTTATATGGAGTATCAATTGCCAGAGATAGACAAAGCTGATATATTTACAAACTGGTGATGTGATCACTAAGGATAGGATTTCCATGGCCTGCAACTCAAATTTGCACAAGAGGTGTCCCAGCTACTTGTGCACTCACCCCCTCACCATCGCAACACTTGCAAATGAACCCAAGAGGAGGCAACACTTTCAGAAATCCTGCAAGCTCAACAAGAAAAAAATCCCCATATTATATGAACAGTGATAAAAAAACATGGAATTGAATCTGGGGCACTCTCTGTTTCTCATAATTACCTTGCGAAGTTGGAGATGGAAGCAACCTGGCTTCACTTGCTGTAGGCC